>JBBPBX010059979.1:0-19301 GCA_038048925.1 Garcialebias charrua
ATTTTCTGGTGTATAGGTCGCACCTGTGTATAGGTCGCACCATCCAATTATCACCAATAGATTGGAAAAATCCCTAGATAGGTCGCACTGGTGTATAGGTCGCACCTACGTTTAGCTCTGCTGCAAATGTCTGCCACAGGAGCACACAGCAAGGCTTTTATGAAGATTAACACTTAAAAACAATTATTTGTTTGATAAAAAATTATAGCAAATATGTGTCTGAGCTGAACTTTTCCTTAATAAATGAACGTAATTGTGAAATGAGCTGGATTTAAAAATGTGTTTCGTCGAAAGTGATAACAAGCCATATATAGGTCGCACCTGTGTATAGGTCGCAGGCCTTGAAAAAACCATAAAAAGGTGCGACCTATACACCGGAAAATACGGGTAGGTCTTTAAAATTTTTATGTTATGTCTGTGTGCTATCTTGACAATATTAATTCATTTTAATACACAAAATAATTCTTAGATAATTAATTATACCCTTTTTAATTCTGCCATTTTTAACTTTCGTTTTGAACGACCGGTTTCTGATACTGAGTTCTGAAGTCCACGCCCTTCAACAATCTGTTTACGCCCTCTGTAACAGCCAGTATCTGTAATGTGTTGTTGTTTTAAAATTAGCTCTTTTTTTATTACTCATTTGACTTACTGTTAGTGCTAGCTTAAGATAACTTACCGAAACCCGTCTGAGCGCGCCACAATTTGCTGCCGATGCTAATGTTAGCTTGTTCCTCTTCCGGTGTTCGCCAGCTCCGCTCGTTGCACGCGGCGATTTTGGGAGTTATCGCTGTTCCAGTCAAGACAACACAAAGTTCACCAAGTGTCTCCCGTAAATTAATCCGTAAGGAGAAAGTCCTCGCTGCTGTGAGGCTGCTGCGAGGATGCAGCGAGACTGTACAGTTGAAGCTCTGCTCCATCGCGCCAGAAGAGGGTCCCAATGCCGCCGGTCCCTATGCCGGGGGTCCGCTTGTTTAATTTTTGCCGGCTACGCGTTGGGAGCGATCGCAAATACGCTAAAAATTGAACTAAAACATAAAAATAACAATTATACTTTATTGATGTAACCCCTTGGGTTATACATATACAGTATAACTCTTTTTTCCTACACACCTTAAACATGTTCTTACATGCAATGCATTGTAGGCCTTTTTACTTTAAACAGTAATAATCGCCTTTTACTTAATCTGGCTAATGTTTTGCACTCACATATTGGAGGTTTTACACACTGTAAAAGTCCTTAACATTATAGTATGTACAAGTATTTTCAATTGGCTTAAAACACCCAGTAAATGTAGCGTTTTTGTTAGTAACTGTTATTTACCACTGCCAGTAAATGCATCGTTTCACTTGTTGCTACCCTGCTGGTCTGTCGAGGGCAAAATCAAGTTTAAGCAATTTGATTGGCTGTGGTGGTCTGGGGTGAGAGCGTTTAAGTAATTTGATTGGCTGTAAAGATCTGGGGTGACAGTGTTTATGCAATTTGATTGGCTGTGAGGGTCTGGGGGAAAAAGCGCTGCTGGAGGTGTGAGAGAGAGTTGGTGGGCAGCCGTTGATGAACAGGTTTGGATCAATACCGCTGGGACTTTTTGTTTTAGCTAACATTGAAGCTACAAAACTTTTCCCTGGACGTTTTTGTCTGTTTTCTGGAGCCACTGAACCGGACCACGCTCAGCGTATTGCTTGGAAGTGGAGCTGCTGACCCAAACCACGCTCGTGAACAGGAAAGTGCCGTTGGACTGAAGTTGGAGCAGTTTCATTGCCGTTATTCCAAACTGGTAATCCATGGTGGGGGTGAGTAACCCATTCCTCGCTGTTGTTCTGGGAGCCGCCATCTCTGGAACTGCTATTCTGAGGATGATATCTCACTGAGTCCCTTCAGGCCTGCAACGTTTTAGAGCTAACTGACTGCTTTGTTAAGTCAAGAGACTGAAAAGTGTGGTTAATTCACTCAGCCTTGCCTGCTGATTTTTTGAGACTGAAAAGTGTGGTTAATTCATTCAGCATTGCCTGCTGAAGTTTTGAGACTGAAAAGTGTGGTTCATTCATTCAGCATTGCCTGCTGAAGTTTTGAGACTGAAAAGTGTGGTTCATTCATTCAACCTTGTTTGCTGATTTTTTGTTGTTGTTATATGTATTCTGTTTGAGGGGTTGTTTTGTACAGTTCTGAGACAGTTTGGTTGCACTAACTGTACTAAATGTTTAACTGTGCTCTAATGTGCATTGCCCTACTGACCAGTACAGTTTATTAAACTGGTATGTTTTTTCAACTTTACTATTTTTCCTATTCCTTCCGTATTTAGTATAATGTTAAATTTGCATGTCATTTAGATTTTAGCTGGATTTATCTAGTTTTGATATTGGGCTCAGTTACACACTCTATTTACAGCATAGGCTGTCACCAAATAACACACTTATTTCATATTGTGAAGTATTTCATAGAGTGTAGGTCAGAGAAACTGGGCGCTGTTCATAGGGTAAACGTGAACAGTGGTTACATTTATAAAGCCATTTAAAAAAAAACACAGATGCAACAATGCTGTACACATGAAATTAAGAACATATAAACAAAAGATGAGATGAAATCATGAAAAACAACAGTCATGTGTTTAATACAGAAGTGGGTTGAGCCTAACCAGGGGTTGCTAGGTGAGGGGCTGGACTCAGGTTGTGGTGGGTTGTCCTAGCGCTTGTGACGTCACAAGCGCGATTGTTTTCAAAACGAAACCTAAATTATCACAGTAAAATAAATCTACTTAGAGTAAATAAACCACTGGGTGCATTTTTTTGGCATTAGGACTGTTTTTTTATGAAGTAAATACCCAAAGTTGAGTAAAGAAACATTAAAAAGTGAATTTTGCATGTGTGGTCCCCTTTAAGTCAAAGTCAAGTCAAAGTCAAAGTCAACTTTATTGTCAGAACTGCAATATGTACAGGACATGCACAGGATTGAAATTGCGTTTCTCTCAGTCCCTCGGTGCAACAGTAACCATTTAAACACTAAAACACTGAAACATTTAATAAACATAAGCATAAAATAGTAAAAGTGTAGCATTGTCCTGAGTTTTTGCATAGTAGTATAAAAGTATGAAAATTTACACCAACACTAAAACTAAAACACTAAACATTTAATGAACATAAGCATAAAATTAAATAATAATTTTAACCTTTATCGAGGTATTTCATTGGGCTACGGTGGCTTTGCCCCTCTCCCAAACCACAGTGTTGCTAATGTGGTTCAACACTGGTGAGTAACTTTTGCTTATTTCGCGGCTCCGCCGCTCATGGCGGCTCCGTCCGCCCTCGGAGGAAGCTACCGTGTGGGTCACGTAAGTAGTCTTTGCTTTGCCTTGACTGCGGTTTGTTGCCATTGTTGGCTCCGTTCGCTTTAACAGGCAATTTCCACGTGAGATTGACACGTGGGTAAGTATTACTTCTACCGAGGTTTATTGTGTAGCCAGCTGTGTTCTGGTCTTGTTTACTTTGGGAAGGCGAGCGTTCGCGCACCTTACATAAACTATTCATAAACGTGCCAACCTCATAGACAGTTGGGCTGAGCTAGCAATGCTAGTCTTCTTGAGTTTTGGTCTTGTTTTCTATTGGTGACAGCTAGTGTACGCACCCTCTCCCAGTTCCCTTTCGCCAACCTCATACACGGTTGGGCTAAGCTAGCGGTGCTAGTCTCTTTAGGTTTTGTGTCCTTGGTTTCTATTGGTGACAGCTAGCGTTTGCACACCCTCTCCCAATTCATTTGTTTCCCGATTCACTTTCGCCAACCTCATACACGGTTGGGTTGAGCTAGCTGTGCTAGTCTGAGTTTTGGCCTTGTATTTAATTGGTGAAGGCCAGCGTTCCTCGAACCCCCTCCCAATTCACTTTCACCAACCTCATAAGCGGTTGGGCTGAACTAGCGGTGTTAGTCTCTTTCGGTTTTTGCCCGATTAACTTTTTGCCAACCCCATATACGGTTGGGCTGAGCTAGCGGTGCTAGTCTGAGTTTCGGCCTTGTTTTTAATTGGTGAAGGCCAGCGTTCCTCGCACCCTCTCCCAATTAACTTTCGCCTACCTCATAAGCGGTTGGACTGAACTAGCAGTGCTAGTCTGAGTTTTGGCCTTGTTTTTTAATTGGTGAAGGATAGTGTTTTTTGCACCCTCTCTCAATTCACTTTTGCCAACGTCATAAGCGGTTGGACTGAACAAGCGGTGCTAGTCTGAGTTTTGGCCTTGTTTTTAATTTGTGAAGGCTAGCATTCCTCGCACCCTCTCCCAATTAACTTTCGCCTACATCATAAGCGGTTAGGCCGAACTAGCGGTGCTACATTACTGTCTGTAACTTTTATTGTACATTGCGGCAACACTTTTCTTTACAAGTTTGTACTAATAAATAGTGGTTTCTGTAATCTGCAATCCCAAATAAAATGCTATTTATTTGTGCTATATCATAAAATAATATAATTGCTACTAATTTTGTTAAAATATAGTGATATAAATTTTAGGCTGTATTGCCCAGATCTATTACCAGCCATGATCAGACGAGCATATTTATTTTATTTATTTATTTTCACTTGGGAAATACATTGGGGGGGATCTTCATTTCCAATGCAGCCAAGCATTTACAGTTAAGAGATTTAAAACATATAAATAAGAAATTAAAATTAATAAGGATAAAATTAAATGGAAAAAATAAATTTGATATAGAAGAGAGAAAAAAGAAAATGATAAACGCTGATAAAACAGCCACAGTATTTCTGATGGTGTCTGCCTACAGAAGGGACAGTTTAATCTTACAGATACAGCAAATCTTATTTTTCATGATAAGCAATTTTTTACACTCACAACTTAAAACTCAAAATGACACATTTAGAGATTTTTGAGTAAAAATGGTTTAGTAAAAAATGTTATTGGTAGGTTCTACATAGAGATGTACAAATAAATGACAATCAGTCATCATTAAGGCTTTTTCTTGTAAAATCACTGTGATCTTTTTTGTTTTTCAGTTATCAATCAAAGCATATATTGTTTGGTTACAGTACATGTTACCCATATTTTATGCCGTGCAAAACAAATAATGCAATGACAAATAAGGGTCATTGATGTGAGGGCCGGGCAGGTGAAGGGAACAAGAAAATAAACAAGAAAAGCCACAGACGGAAATCTAAAAAAACCTCAGCCCCTGTGGATAAAGTGCGTGGCAAAAACACCATGTGTTTGCCGTGTTTGTGTTTAATCGGACTGCTGGAGCGAGATTAGGTTAGTGTGTGTGTATATGTGTGTGTG
Organism: Garcialebias charrua; assembly: GCA_038048925.1. Lineage (NCBI taxonomy): Eukaryota > Metazoa > Chordata > Actinopteri > Cyprinodontiformes > Rivulidae > Garcialebias > Garcialebias charrua. Next base: position 5,278 of record JBBPBX010059979.1, read on the forward strand.
TGTGTGTGTGTGTGTGTGAGAGAGAGACAGACAGTGTTAAGGCTGGATGGATCAAAGCTGAACAGCTGCCAACACCTCTCGAGTGTGAACGTGTTGTCACGAGTCTGTCAATCAGCATTTTCTCGCATCACTGTGCCAGCGTTGGAGTTGGCTGTGTGTGACAGTGCGTGTTTGTGTGCTTGGGGGAGGGGGAAGTGACAGAGGGGCTGCAAACTCAAACAAAACTTGCTGTTGCCCATCACCTTACTGGAGTTCATCATGTAACCCCCCTCACATATCTCATTACACAGCAGATGGACAGAAAGCAAAACTGAACACAAACAAGTTAATGATTTCTGGCCCATAGGTCATGCAAGATGTGTGTAGCTGTATTTTCACCTCATGGATGAAGTCCCCAATGTCTCCGGGGTGGGGCACGACCGGTCTGATGGGGTACTGCGACTCTGGGATGATGGGACGTTCATCCACTCTGCGTACGCCGGGCGGTTTGCTCATGATGTGCTCTAAAGAGTCGGGCTGCTGCAGCTGGCTCAAGTCATAGTCCTGCAGAGCCACAAGGGAAGAAGAGCCATGTAAGCAGTGCGAGTGTGAACACAGCCATTGTGTGCTGTGTCTCTCAGGACCTCACCTGGTCCTCCTCTCCGCCCCCCTCTTCATCATATTTGAGGATGTTGTCTCTCACATCATCTTCAGGGTCGATGAGTAGCTGCTTCGTATGCCTCTCTTTTTCTTTGCGCTTGATCCACACAACAAAAAGCAGCACCATGCCTGCAAAAACACACACACATGTTATAAAGCTTTAAAGGCTGTAGAACTATTAACGAAAAAATAACACATTTATTAATATTAAGTTACAGTTTGGTGTGGTTGTGGTGCAGAGTCATTCACAAAACATTTGTGTGAGACATTTGCTTAAAACTCCAGCATTAGCTGCTGATGTCAGCCACATTTAGCTTTTCAAACCCTGTCACATTATAACGGTTTAGAGAACTTATGTCAACGTATATACATTTTTGTCCAATAGGCAGGCATACGCTGAAGATGGAATAAAAATAAAATAAAATAACTGGAAGCCTTTACTGGATGCATACAAACCATATTTCTAACAAGTTGAAGGAATAGATACCGTAAACACCGGTGTATAATATGCACTTTTATTGCTCATTTGAATGTCCTGCGTATTATACACCGAAGCGTATTATCTACAGATTTTTTCCCATATTTTTAGACCCATTTTTGGCTCTGATTTGCTTTTTCATTTTGGCCTAAAAATGGTGCAGTGCCAGTTTTGGCCGCTATGGGCGCTAATGCACCCTGTAGTCTGTTTACCTGCAGACTGTACCTGGAGGCGTATCCTGGCGTCATCTAGTGGCCATAAAAAAGACTGTCACGGCAGCACGTATTATACACCGAAGCGTATTATCTACCGATTTTTCTGATTTATTTCCAAATATTGGCCAAAGCGTATTATACACCGGAGCGTATTATACACCTTTGAGTAGCTTAATAACTTGTTAATAGCTCCATAACTTCTACACATTTACAAGCATATGGGAGTGTTTAATGACTTGTGCAGAGCTGATGATCAACGTTAGTGTAACTTATGCTGAACTTATGCACAACATGTTGGAGCATATTGCGACGAAGATGGCTGTCACACAGTGACGTACAGCTTCAACGTAAGAAAAAATGTCAAACGTGCTGATATAAGTCTCTTAAGTTAGGTGTGTTTTGAATATGCCAGCATGCTGATATATGATGGCACAAATCGTCGTATGTCGATGCCAGCAATAACTTTGTCCACGCACAGATTTTTCATCGTATTCAGACATGTTGCTGATAAATTCGGCATAGATTACAGATACGTGGCAGGAAAATTATGCATAAGTTCACACAGGTTACATGTAAGTTCCTTATGTTACTCATAAGTTGAAACATGTCTAAAACCAACTACACATAACTTATTTCTAACATATGAGCACATTTTAAGGCTTCACATAACAGCATATTTAAGACCAAAACTGCTAAATCTCTGGGATATTTCGTCACAAGATGGTCTTAGTCTAAAATTCTATCATGAAAAATGGTGATGTGCATTCCTTCAAAATTTTTTAAGTTAAGTTAAGAAATTTGGAACATTATTAAGAATTATTTGTGTGTGATCAATCTCTGAAAAGTTCAGTGTTTTTCCACTGATGATTGTGTGAAAGCCACATGTCTATACAAGGAAAGCTGCGCTTGTTAAACACACTGTAGTTTCCATGCCAGGTCACTAGCTGGTACTGTGACGTTTGTATTTTAGTGGCACCGGCGTGCAAATAGAAACTTTAGTCTGGAGCATGAAAAGAGTTACATGCTAAACAAACAATTGTTTGGGCCGAGGATGAAGTTGCGTTGCCGCTACATGTTGAAAAGGGCGAGCAGCACAAACAGTTGTTCCTGTATTCACACATTCACAGAAAAACTACTGACTGCATGGTGCCAAATTTCACTCTGATGCCAGGCTTTCCTAAAAACTTCCACTCTGGGACCTGTACTCAACAAGATGAAATGCAGCAGTTTCACTCAGAGATGGCTCTGTGTAATCAGGGCCTCAGGTGGATGTGTTACTGTCTCTATGCATCACTAGAAGTCTACCTAAAATCTTTCATACTCTGAATTAGAAGGCAAACAAAATACTGTAAATACAAAAAGTTTTTCAAGCGTGCCACTCCAACTCTTAAATTGGCCATCACAGCAGATTTTCAAAAGCGGATATAAAATAAAAAATAAAAATACAATAACCATGTTTTGGTTAAAACCAAAACAAACTAAGGAACCAGCGAACAAAAGAACAAACAAAAAAATGCACATAAACGATTTATCTGTAGGACTCATTTCTAAGTACAGTTTGAACCACAAGAGCAAAGTTAAGCAGTGACACAAATCACTGTCATGGCAGACACCAGGAGATTCATTGTTCCAGGAAAAGAATCAAAACCTCCCTCTTGTTCAGAAACATCGAGTAGGATTCCAGGAATTAATGTGTTCTTACATTATATAGCATTCTTTACTGCATTGATATATCTCCGTGTTTGAAAGTATAGTCTGTAGAGGAATGAGGCTGTAAATATATTGTTCATTATCAGTTATGAGTTAAAGGTATTGTGACATGATGTTGGAACTATGCACAAAGTGGCACAACATATATATGTTGTATCATTCAACTATGTTCGTTTTTACAAGCAAAATGATAAATCAATGAAAATTTGTTTCAAAGTGATTTTAAACTTGGCGCCGTGTTTCGTCACGGGAAATCCGGGTACTTCTGCATGCGACGTCATGTGACGTAGGGACATGAAGTTCAGTCTGCGCCTGCTATTGGAACGCAGTTTCATTGTCTTCAAGATCTGCTTTTTTTTTTGTGTGTAAAATTTGAAAAATGCCGGTACGTTGTGTCGCATTTGGGTGTTCTAATATCGCCAGTGAACAAGTGAGCCTTTTCACTTTCCCAAAAGATGAAAAACTTAATCAAGAATGGACAATGGAGGAGTCCCCCTCGCTCCCTGAACGGTAAGGCTCAAATAAATACGGCTGCAGACCTACATTATAACCAGCTGTTTCTTGTTCATCACTCGAACTAACTTCGGCTTCCCAAACTGAAGACAAATCGCTCAAATCTTCACTTAAATTGCTTAATTCCTCTGTTTCTATATTCTCTGCCATTGTTATTTACAATGTGCGTTCTTTACATTGCGTCATAAAAATGCGTCGGCGTTTGACCCCTCCTTTTTCCACCCGCACTGCAGAGTTACGTCATTAAAACTATTTTATTAAAAAATATTTTTATATATTAATTGTTCAAAGCATCTGTGTACAAAAAATCAAAGCTGAGTAGCTCCTCTTTCTAAAGATGTCTATGTTTTAGCATATTGTCACAATACCTTTAAGCTCATAAATTATGCATGCAATATGCAAATAACCTCGTGTGTGGGCACCACCTCTCCTTAGAGAGGAAAAATCATGTCTCTTATTTACCCCAAAATAATATAAACTGAACGTGAGTTCTTTTATCATATTTAAAGGGCATCTAACCATTTAACACACAGATATGCCAAAACAATCACAAATTCAGTTGATTTTACGTATTTTATTATAAAAATAATAATCTGTGATTATATATGGTGAAAATCATGCATGATAACATCACATTGCTTTGAATGAAAGGTCTGATGGCACGTCCCGACCAAACAGCTTTTCAACGGCAAAAAGGCTCGTCACGCACGCAAGTGGACGCACTGGACCCAGTGCTGTCCTGACCAGAACGAGAAGCTGCGGCGGTGTGGCGGCGGCGGCGAGGGGGGGGCTTACCGGTACACCGAGTTCCTCACTGCACTCCGCCAGTCTCGCAATACCCGTCCCCTCGTTTCCGCCTCACATAGGGACCCTCCCCCTCTCTCCTCCCCCCCGACTCTCCCTGATCAACCAAAAACGGCGTTTGAACGGCGAAAACTTCAGCAATGATCAACGCTGCTTTGGAGGCTGACGCGGGTTCACGTGCACGGAAAACGTTTTCCAGCACGCTCAACACGCACGTGACGTGACGCCCGACGCCAAGACGCGGCTGGAGGCGTGTCCCCTATTGACTTTGCATGTAAACTGGACGCTCCTGCAGTTGAAAACACGTTTGGTCAGGACGTACCATAATTGATGAGGAAACTTAAAAAGGCAGACTTAGGATTGTTTTGTTTCTAAGCTGAACTCTGGAGTTTAACGTGCACGTACTGTGAAGTGGTTAAAATGGTGTAAGGTGAGCTAAGTTTGTCTGATAAGTTGTGATGTAGGGTCACCAGCAAACAGATGAAACCATGAGAGTTGTCCCGTGAACAGTTTCCGGAGATACCAGGCAGGTGGGTGCAGATTGGTAGCTCGTAAGTTGAGAAATCTCCCGAGTTACCTTGACCTGTAGTCCTCCTCTGGACCTGGTTCCATTGACAACTGTCTGGATGGATTACTCACAGTTCACTCTGGGAAGGTGCTGGTTCTGTATCTTTTGTCCCGTCTTGTTTCTTTCTTCCTAGGATGTCTCATTAGTAAGTTTTCTTCTCTGAGGTCAAGTGCAGAAGCGTGTCTCTGGAGTTTTCCTGAAGTCCAGAAGAGCATGTAGGCTTCGGAGCGTCTCCAAAGCATGATGTCTCCACTTTGTGCTCTTTGTTCTCTGTGAAGTGTTTCTTGAAGGTGTTTCTTTAAAAGTTCCAGTGCAGAAAATGCTTCTTCTTCTTCTTCTCTCTCTCGTCTCTGCTCAAAAGTTGTCTCCCTAGTTCTAGTGCAGAAGCAGCTTCTTCTCTCTCATAAAGTTTCTCTCAGAAGTAGTGTCTCTCTAAGGTTCCAGTGCAGAAGCTGCTTTCTCCTCTCATCTCTGCTCAAAAGTGAAGTTTTAGTTGTCTCCCTAAAAGTGAAACTTAACAGTGTGTAAAACAGATAAGACAGATTCACCTCGAGAGGAGGTTTTAACTTTTGCTTGTTTTTATAAATCCAATGTCCTATTTTCTGCCTTAAAGTTTTCCTTTTAAAGAGAACATAAGACAAATGTATTATCTTAAAGATAGATTACTTAAAACACATTTTCATGAATAAACATTCAGCATATGGAATAAACACAAATTACATCTTTGAATTAATAATATGCAATGTCTTGACCAAAGGTGTTCCTGTCCATCTCCTGTAAAAAGTTTGAACAAAGAAAGTGTTCTTATGTTGTTTTATCTTCATGGGAACGAGTCCAGGAAGTAATACAGCAACTTAAGGCAAGTTATCAACGTAGCCAGTTCAGATGTTTTTCAAACTCCGAGATCAGTTGAACACAAGCTCATTAAAACGTCTGTCCATTTGCTGGGAAAATGAATTCATGTTGCAGTGAAGTTAACAAAGTGACAATTTCTTATAACATTAATGTCACATTGACATGTTTGAGAGCTAAGACAATGAATATTTGAAAAACAATGTCTGTTCATTCCAAAGAAAATAGATGAATCTTGATTTTAACAGTTTCAAACACAAAACACAGGAATAATGTTTGTTTAAAGTGAGAGGAACTCTTTTGTTTGTTAGAGCTGAGGTGATGTCTTTCTGAGGTGAGGTGTTCTCTTACAAGTCTAATTCAGAAAGAAGAGCTGAAACTCACTGAGCAGAATGATGATGCAGATGAGGATGGAGATGATGGCTCCGGTTCCCAGGCCAGCGGCTGCAACGGCACCGAGTGTGGTGCAGTCTCCATGCTCATCACACGGACACACCTTCACTTTGATGACTGACCTGTTGGACAGCGGGGGGTTCCCCGAGTCGGACACAATTATAGGGACCTCATACATTCCTGGCTCTAAGTAAATTTGGTACCGAAGTCCCAAACGGGCATAATCACCTGGGGGAAAAGTGTGGAAATAGTTTAGAGACTTTATCAGCTTTTCCAAAAGTACATTTCTATCAACAATACATTTAAAAAATACAAGTTAATGATTTTTTTTGTATCAACACACAAAACAAATATATTGCAATGGAGCAAATTTCCATCAGTCTCGTCATGATTTTATTACCTGTATGTAATTTAAAGAAAATTATTTAAAAAAAACAGCTTTTTTTAATAAGCAAAACTGAACTAAACAAATCTTTTAAAAAGAAGAGCTGTTCTAGTTTATGCAGAACTTTCAAGACTGGATCATTTTTCACACATTTTTGGTTTGAAAAGCTTAAAATTGTTGATAAAACAACAATACAAAAGGCAAGTGATCTCTTCCTCCTCCATTGACGCCATGACTGAAATAATGAGAAATGAACTAATTTGTCACGAGCGAATTAAACTCAGGTCCAGCGTGACTGCGGGAGGTTCTGGAGATTTCCTGGTGTGCTGGCCTGATGTGTGGGCGGCAGGACCAGCGCTCCCTGTTTTTTTTTTTTTTTTTAAGAACTTTTTATTAACAACATATAAATACAGAACATCTGTTCATTGGTAAACTACAGTACTGTACGTATAAGGTGCAGTTTGGACGTATGTTTTGAGTTACGTCGAAATCCGCTTTACGCACGTGGGAACGGAACTCCGTCGTAAGTCGGGGACTATCTGTATATATATATATATATTGCCTCAGAGACTTAAGGGGCAGATTTTAAAATATGACTGCGTCCATGTGAACCTGAGAAGATTTAACCCATTTTGAAAAATCCTTGTAGGTAATTTCATATTAAACAAAGTACTTTTACATTAAATGAAAGGTGCTTAAATGATTTTGCTACTCTCACAATTTCCACTAAAAGACACTGTATTTGCAAAACTGATCTCCATCTTTATTTTTTAAATAACTTTTAAGACTGACATTAAGAAAATGATATAATCTAAATAAAAGAGCACATTTTAAAACATTTTATTTCTGTTAATCGTTGTTTTGGTGACACCTCCTCACCGCTGATCCGTGAAATCGTCCAGTTGCGCCGGATGCTGCTGGGGAAGTTGGGCAGCTCGAAGACAAAAGGTCCAGCGTTGGGATCTGTGTCAGCGTCTGCAGCGGTGATGTTGACACCGTTGACGTTCTTGTTCACCCTTTCACAAATCTGAGACTCCCTGGGTACGAGCGCTGGGGGGTTGTCATTAATATCTATCAAGTAGATCTGCAGCGTGCCTGTGCCGCTGGCTGCAGGAGAGCCTGAGAGGAAGAAAAGAGACACACACAGAGAAAAAAACATAATATCGTGACAGCAGGAAAAGATGACAAGAGATGGGTTCAGTGAAAGGGAGTACAGAGAGGAAGCTGAAGGCAGACAATGGAAAGGTAAAAAATAATGAAGTAGGATTTATTTAAAAAAAAAGAATTGGCACGAAGGAGACATAAATGAGCATTGCTCATTCACAATGATCTTAAAGATGTGAATACTACAAAACAAGAGGACATTTAAAACTTTTGACAGAAATACTTTTGACAAGTTTTACTTTTTAGTTCGTCTTTTGGCCTTAAAGCTAAATTGTACCCATCACAGTCGATCCAGGTGCATACACAGCACATTCACTCGCCCGGAGAGGGCTTAGGTCCAATAATGATGACTGTAATGCAACAAAACAGGGTTTTGTTCTTGTGTATTTGCAAAATACCATGAGTCATCTATATTTTTGGACATAGTGGTGCTTCTTACAGTTTTATCAGTGCATTTCTGAAAGGTGAACTCTTTGAAGAGTGTATTTGTGTTTTTTAATTATATTCATGATCACCCCCAGCCAAAGGCAAAAAAGTCACTCTTCACTAAACAAATGTTAATGACATTTTCAGAAAGTAATCACTGACATGACATCTACAAATGATTATTTAAAAAAAAAAAAAAACACTAACTCAAGAGGGCCCCAAGGCAAATTGACCTTAACCTAATGAAAAATAACTATGCTTCAGGGAATTTTACAGATATTTTACTTAAATGTTTTGCGGTAGTAGCTGAAGGTCATGTACAGTACATATGTTAGAGATCAAAAAAGGCGTTCAATACAGAAACAACTGGACTTTATTTGTAACAGAAGACGTTTCGCCCTTTATCCAAAGGGCTTTCTCAATTCAAAGAGCAGACTGTGTGAGAATAAAGTTATAAAGGCTGAGATGACACACACACACATACCTATGTAAATTGAAGGCTGAGATAACACACACAACTACCTGAGATAACACACACACATCCTATGTAAATTGCCAAATCATTACATAGGATGTGTGTGTGTTATCTCAGGTAGTTCAAAGTCAAAGTCAACTTTATTGTCAAAACTGCAACATGTACAGGACATACACAGGATTGAAATTGCATTTCTCTCTGTCCCTCGGTGCAACAGTAAACATTTAAACACTAAAACACTAAAACATTTAATAAACATAAGCATAAAATGAAATAATAAAAGTGTAATACTGTCCTGAGTTTTTGCATAGTAGTTTTTGCATAGTAGTAGTATGAAAGTATGAAAAGTTACACCAACACTAAAACACTAAACATTTAATAAACATAAGCATAAAATGAAATAACAAAAGTGTAATACTGTCCTGAGTTTTTTGCATAGTAGTATAAAAGTGTAAAAAGTATATCTATAAAATAAAATGAAAGTTCTGGCATTGACATTTGTAATAGAGTGACAAAGCAGCATATGAAGTTTATGTACACAGTATATGTATGAGGTAGTTGATATTGGTATAGAGGTAAAGTGGCATATGCAATAAGGCTAGTAAAAAAATAATATATATATCAGCAGTAGTGTAGATATAAAAAGTAGTGTGTAAATGTAAACAGTAGTAATAAATGTAAACAGTAGTAATAAATGTAAATTCGTAAATTTGAACATATTATGCCCATTCTCCATAACCTTCATTGGCTTCCTGCCTACAGAATTCAGTACAAAACTGCTCTCATTACACATCAATGCTTACACGGAACTTCACCAGATTATCTGAAGGATATTCTTATTCCATACTCATCCACCCGTTCGCTGCGGTCACAGAACAGTAATCTCCTTCACATTCCGAGAACCAAATTAAGGACCATGGGTGACCGGGCTTTCAGTGTGGCTGCCCCCCGCCTGTGGAACTCTCTTCCTGACTGTCTGAGAGCCCCACAGTCTGTGGTTGACTTTAAGAGCGGCTTGAAGACCTTTCTTTTCAACCGAGCATACTCTACCTCCTCATGATTCTACTTTTGATCTTAGCTGATACTGTTATTGATTTTAATTGTTTTATTATTTGTTTTATTGACATTTAATTCTGTTGCACCTTGTAGCACTTTGAGATTTTCATTAATGAAAAGTGCGTTATAAATTGAATTCATTATTATTATTATTACTGTATTATTAAACAGTGAATGTAAACAGTAGTATGACTATAGGCAGTAATGTAATGCAAACATTAGTGCGAATATAAGAAGTAGTGCAAACTGAATGAGTACATGACCGTGAGTTGAGTGAATAACCCGTTTTGATGACACAGAGTCCAGTGTTAAAATCTTTGTGTTGTGTGGTAATGTGTGAAAGTTTTTTGTGATTAAGGCAGTACAAGTGGGAGGGAGGGCAGAGCAGGCAGAGAGTTAAGCATCCTGACTGCCTGATGAACAGAGCTGTCATTTAGTCTGCTGGTTCGAGCCTGGAGACTCCTCAGTCTCCTCCCTGAAGGCAACAGGCTGAAGCAGCTGTGTAGTGGGTGTGTGGGATCACCTGCCATGCAGAGGGCTTTCCGAGTGAGGCGGTTGCTGTGTAAGTCCTGCAGTGAGGGGAAGGAGGTGCCAACAATCTTCTCAGCTGCTCTCACGATGCGCTGGAGGCTCTTGCGGCATGATGCAGTACATGCACCAAACCACACAGTGATGCAGCTGGTCAGGACACTTTCTATGGCACCTCTGTAGAAGGTGCACATGATGGGGGTTGAAGCTCCAGCCCTTTTCAGCTTGCGGAGAAAGTAGAGACGCTGGTGAGCCTTCTTTGCCAGTGCTGCAGTGTTCCTGCTCCAGGACAGGTCCTTTGAGACGTGCACTCCCAGGAACTTGGTGCTGTCTACTCTCTCCACTGCGGTGCTGTTGATGGTCAGAGGGGCATGTTGGGCATCCTTCTTCCTGAAGTCCACAACAATCTCCTTTGTCTTCTCCACGTTGAGAGTGAGATTGTTGTGTCCGCACCACAAGGCCAGGCGGCTCACCTCGTTCCTGTAGTCCGTCTCATCGTTGTTGCTGATGAGACCCACCACTGTTGTGTCGTCCGCAAACTTGATGAAGTGGTTGGAGCTGTACGATGGTGTGCAGTCGTGTGTTAGCAGGGTGAATAGAAGGGGGCTCAGCACAGTTGTGTGTGTTATCTCAGCCTTCAATTTACATAGGTATGTGTGTGTGTCATCTCAGCCTTTAGAACTTTACTCTCACACAGTCTGCTCTTTGAATTGAGAAATCCCTTTGGAAAGGGCAAAATGTCTTCTGTTACAAATAAAGTCCAGTTGTTTCTGTATTGAATGCCTTTTTTGATTTATCATGTCCTGGATGACTGAGAATCTTCACCAGCATATGTTAGAGATCATTCAACAAACATAAATATTGCATGAGATTGTGCTTGTTGATATTTTCATATGACCAAAATGGTTATATATGTGAGAACAGTACGCAGGTAGAAGAGAACTTAGAGAGGTGGAGGTATGTACTCGAGAGAAGAGGAATAAAAGTCAGCTGATGCAAGACTGAGTATGTGTGTAAATGGGATGGAGGCCGGTGGAACAATGAAGCTGCCAGGAGCAGAGGTCACAAAGGTGCAGGAACTTAGGTTGTTTTCACACCTGATAGTCCAGTAGACTGGGTTCGGTTGGGGACCGATATTCATAACATTTTGTTTACATTTGACCTGGTGCAGTTTGCATTCACACTGCCCTGTGCAGTCAAGCCAACCTGTTCGAACCAACGTGTTCCCCCACTCGCCTGTGGTGGTGCTGCACCAAGAACTACTGAAAACCACAACACAAAAACCTCTGAAGAAGACATTTCTTCTTCTTCTTCTGAGAATAAAAACCAAAACAGAGTGGTGTCAAGTTTTAGCGGTTTTAGGAGTTCTATTTTGTCATTTTTCAACAATGGACTCAGCATGAGTGGAAGATGAGGCAGAAAACCGTGGAGAATGTTGTTTTTCACACAAGGCAAGCTGATGGCTCCATATGAGGTAAGAGAGAAATGCGTGTTTGTTTGCCCTGCACTGTAGTCCACTTCCTGCTTGCAGAGCGGTGTCAGGTCTGGTTTCATTCACACTGTATTTGAACCGCTACTAGGGGTTTCTTCAACCGGACCGAGACCTAGGTTCTTAGGTAGGTCAGAGTTGACCTTTTTGTTCCGTGACAGAGTTTGATGGCACGTTCACACCTCCCCAAACAAACTGTACTTCCTAAGCAAATGGACTAGAGTTCAGGACAACAGGGCTGGTGTGAATGCACCATTAACTACTTGGAGTCAACTGTCCAAGAAAATGGTAACTGGACTGTACTTATATAGCACCTTTCTATCTTATCAAGATACTCAAAGCTCTTTACATTACAGTCTGTGTCCTCATTTACCCATTCATACAGCACTCTACTAGATCTATATAAAGACTAATCAGTGCTTTATCACATTCATACACATCGGAGGTAATGAGGGATTCAGTGTCTTGCCCAGGGACACTTTGGCAACACCCAACTCTCCCACTGGAGGACAACTGCTCTATTCACTCATCCACAGCCACCTCCTAAATGTGAAAAAGAGAGTCCAGGCAGGACGGAGTGGATGGAAAAATGTTTCAAGAGTGATTTGTGAAAATAGGGTGACAGCAAAGATCTAAGGAAAGGTTATAATAAAGTAGTGAGACCAGTTGTTGCAAAGTCTGAAGACAGCAACATGGACAAAAAGACAGGAGACTGAACTGGAAGTGAAAGAAAAAAAAACGATCTTTGTCTCTATCATATAAAACAGTAGGTCTTTATTTTTTATGAACATGTTCTGCATCATTCTTATATTCGAGTTAGCAGGTCAAACTCTCCTAAATGTTTAAGGCTTAAATTTTGTTCAGATCCTCTTAACATTGAGTAACTTTGACATGGCAGTTCTTGCAGCACAGTTGTGCTGATTAGCAGCTCTTCCAACTTTGGGTTAAATGACTGAATTCCCCAGAAATGTTGGCTCTGATCCCAGATTTGAAAGGAGAAGAAACTAAACTGTTCGAGGCGACTGGTGAAATTTGCTCTGATGCTTCTTTAGGCAGGCTATTACAGACACTGTTTCAACAACAATTCTGTCAGCCTTGGACTGCAATAACATGCACTGCTGCACATAGAAACACTCTCCCCTCATCTACAGACACAATTTTGAAGGCGTTGCATTGATTGAACACAGCAACAGGCCATCAGCAACAGCATTTACTGAAAATTGGGAATAAAGAATAGACACTTTAAACAATCAGGAAGTGGGATAGCTGAGCAGGGAAGCAGATGTGTAAATGTGTATGTGCAGTGCCAAAATGTGGCACAGAAGAATGGGGGTGTGGGGGAGGGGATGAAGCCTAGGAGTGCAAAGCTCAGAGCTGTTTATTGAGTGTGTGCCAGGGGGTGACGACCCCTAGCTGCCTCCAATTATGAGTCATTTCCATGTCATGCCCCAGTGGCAGAGTCATTGCATGGACTCCAGTGACCCCAAGGCCCATCTCTGGATCGGATAATGGCAAAGTAATTTACAAAGATTTATGCAAAGCTCACAGATTTGGCAATTAAGTGCAGCAACAGAGCAAGAAATTTGCCATGATTAAAAAACACTACTCTAGATGGGTTCAAAGGGAATTTTCTGACAGACAGTCTGAGCTTTGTCAGAACAACATATATACAGTATACACAGTACAGTGTTTGGAGTTATATTAAGCACAACTGAATTTTAAAAAATAGGATGTGAACAATTCTTAATTGCCAATGCATTTTTTGAGGGCATACATTTGCCTTTGTGCTTGCTCAGGATGGGAGACTGCAATGAAGTGAAGGTTCAGTGCAACCTGCTGGCTTCTGTAGATAGATAACTTTTATTAATTGGATTTATAATGTACGGTATGTGGATGTTTTGGTTCAGTGCCCTGAATACAAAGTTGTTTTTTTTGTCTTTAGAAGCATGTAAAACCTTGGATATCTTTCTTTATATATCAAAACAAATGAAATGTTCCCGTTTAAAATCTGATATAAAGTACAGTAGCTTTTGACAACATGCTGCACTACGCACAAAAATCCAAAACTATTGGGAAGAACATATTTAAAAATATGGTATCTGAATTTCTATCTAAATTGATAAACTGCTGCCACACTGTGACTGATTTTTCCTCCATGATGCTTCATTACTTAATAAATAAAGTGCTATGAGTTGTCATCATTGTATGTTCCCATATAATGGCAAAGTTAGTTCTCTGCATTTGGCCCATCACACGTGGGATGCACCCAGGGGGGGGGGGGCGGTGTGGCTGTGTGGGTGCCCAGGGGACAGTTGGGGATTGGGTGTCT
>JBBPBX010059980.1:0-12975 GCA_038048925.1 Garcialebias charrua
ACAGTGTCACAGAGACCGACCTCCACATGAAGACGGTGGAGGAGGATACTATGGTCCACAATGTCGAAGGCTGCAGTGAGGTCAAGGAGGACAAGGATGATGGATGGATGGATGATGGATAGGTGATAGATGAATGGATGGATGATAGATGATCGTCTGACTCTCCAGACATCACATGGACCGGAATTAACTGTGTTCTATTTTTCTACCCGATCATTGATACTGAATCAGAACAGACCATACCATTTTATTTATAAAGCACTTAAAACAGCAACAAGGCCAACCAAAGTGCTGTACAAACAAACAACAGGCAACACATTCAATGAAGTTAAAAAACTGAATATAGACATAAAAACGTTGCAGATATATATAATGACCAAACACAGATCAACTGGTGTTGAAAGCAACAGAATAGTAATGAGTCTTTAAACGGGATTTGAAAACAGAGAGGGAGGGGCCTGTTTGACGAGCAGAGGTAACTCATTCCAAAGTCTTGGTCCTGCTACAGAGAAGGTCCTGTCACCTCTGTGTTTAAGACGAGTTCCTGGAACTGTGAGAAGTAACTGGTCCGCTGACCTCAGAGAACGTGGTGGGACATACGGCTGTAGCAAATCAGAGAGATGGGGGGGGCGAGACTGTTCAGTGATTTGTAGACATACATGAGAATTTTGAACTGGATTGAAGATGAACCAGTGCAGGGAGGCCAAGACTGGTGTAATGTGCTCTCTTTCTGTACTGGTTAGAAATCGGGCTGCTGCGTTCTGAACCAGTTGTAGTCGTGCAATGGTGTCTGACTGATACCAAACATCAAGGCTAGATGTAATAAATGTGTGAATTACTGTCTCCAGGTTGTTTTTTGATAATATGGACTTCAGTTTAGACAGTCGCCTCAGCTGGAAAAAACAGGATTTAACGATCATGTTTACATGACTGTTGAGTTTCATGGAAGGATCCATTATCACTCCCAGATTTGTGACTCTTTGTTTTTCAGACAGGGCTAGAGCAGAAAGGTCAATGCAGTGGTTCATGATTGTGTCGTTGGGAGGGAACAACATGACTTCAGACTTCTTTTCATTGAAACTTAAGAAATTTAAATCCATCCAGTCCCTGATGTCAGCCAGGCAGTCGAGCAGAGGTTGAATAGAGCATGTACCATTTTGTCTTAGGGGAAGTAAATTTGACAGTCATCGGTGTAGAAGTGAAAAGGTATGTTGTGTTTCTAGAAAATAGCACCAAGTGGCAGCAGGTATAAGGAGAATAAGAGGGGACCCAGGATGGACCCCTGCGGAACATCCCATTTAAGCGCTGCCACTGCAGAACAAAATCTTTGATGGACACACAAAAGGATCTGTCAGAGAGGTAAGATCTTGCCACGTTTTGGTGTGGTTTAGACCCAAGGGTGCAGGCAGCACGATGACTTGGCAGGTAAAATAATAATGTTTAATATAAAGAAAAAATGGTTGACAGGGCAGCAAACTTACATACTCAGGGAATCACTAGTAGCTCAGGAAACAGAGGTAACAGGAGACAATGCCAGGACAAGGACTAACACAGAGACACCGACTATATACTGTGACTAACGAGACAAAACACCTGTGAGGACACACAGCTGAAACACATAAGAGAAAATGACAGCAGACCAGGAAACCAGGGAGTGAAGGAACAGAGACACAACACCAGATGGAGGCAAACACTGTAGAACACAGAAACTGAGAAGAGGGACACACAACAGAAGATGGGCTAAATATCATTTAACAAAACCATAATCCATACAGACCTGAACCAACTGAGTGCTGACCCTGTGATGCCCACCCACGGCTCCAACCTAGCAATGAGGTTCTCATGGTCGATTAGGGGTGCAAATCTCTCAGTGTCTGGAGAATCGATTCAATTCCGATTTTTGATGCACCGATTCGATTAAAAATCGATTTTCGATTCTAAAACGATTTTTGATTCTGAAACAATTTTCAATTGAAATCATGAAAAGATTAAACAATAATGTAAACAAATAAAACATTTATTGAAAATAATAATGTATGCTTGTAGCCAACATTAATAAAGTTAAATAATACAGTATAAATACAGCAGATGGGTTTATGAATAGAATGCAGCAGCTTTAATCAGGTCGGAGGTCACTGGTGTCTATATCCAGCAGTCACTGTGCGAGAGGCAGGGGACACCCTGGACATGTCTCCAGTCCATCACAGGGACACCCTGGACATGTCTCCAGTCCATCACAGGGACACCCTGGACATGTCTCCAGTCCATCACAGGGACACCCTGGACATGTCTCCAGTCCATCACAGGGACACCCTGGACATGTCTCCAGTCCATCACAGGGACACCCTGGACATGTCTCCAGTCCATCACAGGGACACCCTGGACATGTCTCCAGTCCATCACAGGGACACCCTGGACATGTCTCCAGTCCATCACAGGGACACCCTGGACATGTCTCCAGTCCATCACAGGGACACCCTGGACATGTCTCCAGTCCATCACAGGGACACCCTGGACATGTCTCCAGTCCATCACAGGGACACCCTGGACATGTCTCCAGTCCATCACAGGGACACCCTGGACATGTCTCCAGTCCATCACAGGGACACCCTGGACATGTCTCCAGTCCATCACAGGGACACCCTGGACATGTCTCCAGTCCATCACAGGGACACCCTGGACATGTCTCCAGTCCATCACAGGGACACCCTGGACATGTCTCCAGTCCATCACAGGGACACCCTGGACATGTCTCCAGTCCATCACAGGGACACCCTGGACATGTCTCCAGTCATCACAGGGACACCCTGGACATGTCTCCAGTCCATCACAGGGACACCCTGGACATGTCTCCAGTCCATCACAGGGACACCCTGGACATGTCTCCAGTCATCACAGGGACACCCTGGACATGTCTCCAGTCCATCACAGGGACACCCTGGACATGTCTCCAGTCCATCACAGGGACACCCTGGACATGTCTCCAGTCCATCACAGGGACACCCTGGACATGTCTCCAGTCATCACAGGGACACCCTGGACATGTCTCCAGTCCATCACAGGGACACCCTGGACATGTCTCCAGTCATCACAGGGACACCCTGGACATGTCTCCAGTCCATCACAGGGACACCCTGGACATGTCTCCAGTCATCACAGGGACACCCTGGACATGTCTCCAGTCCATCACAGGGACACCCTGGACATGTCTCCAGTCATCACAGGGACACCCTGGACATGTCTCCAGTCATCACAGGGACACCCTGGACATGTCTCCAGTCCATCACAGGGACACCCTGGACATGTCTCCAGTCCATCACAGGGACACCCTGGACATGTCTCCAGTCCATCACAGGGACACCCTGGACATGTCTCAGTCCATCACAGGGACACCTGGACATGTCTCAGTCATCACAGGGACACCTGGACATGTCTCAGTCCATCACAGGGACACCTGGACATGTCTCAGTCCATCACAGGGACACCTGGACATGTCTCAGTCCATCACAGGGACACCTGGACATGTCTCAGTCCATCACAGGGACACCTGGACATGTCTCAGTCCATCACAGGGACACCTGGACATGTCTCAGTCCATCACAGGGACACCTGGACATGTCTCCAGTCATCACAGGGACACCTGGACATGTCTCCAGTCCATCACAGGGACACCCTGGACATGTCTCCAGTCCATCACAGGGACACCTGGACATGTCTCCAGTCCATCACAGGGACACCCTGGACATGTCTCCAGTCATCACAGGGACACCCTGGACATGTCTCCAGTCCATCACAGGGACACCCTGGACATGTCTCCAGTCATCACAGGGACACCCTGGACATGTCTCCAGTCATCACAGGGACACCCTGGACATGTCTCCAGTCATCACAGGGACACCCTGGACATGTCTCCAGTCATCACAGGGACACCCTGGACATGTCTCCAGTCCATCACAGAGACACCCTGGACATGTCTCCAGTCATCACAGGGACACCCTGGACATGTCTCCAGTCATCACAGGGACACCCTGGACATGTCTCCAGTCCATCACAGGGACACCCTGGACATGTCTCCAGTCATCACAGGGACACCTGGACATGTCTCCAGTCATCACAGGGACACCCTGGACATGTCTCCAGTCATCACAGGGACACCCTGGACATGTCTCCAGTCATCACAGGGACACCCTGGACATGTCTCCAGTCCATCACAGGGACACCCTGGACATGTCTCCAGTCATCACAGGGACACCCTGGACATGTCTCCAGTCATCACAGGGACACCTGGACATGTCTCCAGTCATCACAGGGACACCTGGACATGTCTCCAGTCCATCACAGGGACACCTGGACATGTCTCCAGTCATCACAGGGACACCTGGACATGTCTCCAGTCATCACAGGGACACCTGGACATGTCTCCAGTCCATCACAGGGACACCTGGACATGTCTCCAGTCCATCACAGGGACACCTGGACATGTCTCCAGTCCATCACAGGGACACCTGGACATGTCTCCAGTCCATCACAGGGACACCTGGACATGTCCCAGTCCATCACAGGGACACCTGGACATGTCTCCAGTCCATCACAGGGACACCTGGACATGTCTCCAGTCCATCACAGGGACACCTGGACATGTCCAGTCCATCACAGGGACACCTGGACATGTCTCCAGTCCATCACAGGGACACCTGGACATGTCTCCAGTCCATCACAGGGACACCTGGACATGTCTCCAGTCCATCACAGGGACACCTGGACATGTCTCCAGTCCATCACAGGGACACCTGGACATGTCTCCAGTCCATCACAGGGACACCTGGACATGTCTCCAGTCCATCACAGGGACACCTGGACATGTCTCCAGTCCATCACAGGGACACCTGGACATGTCTCCAGTCCATCACAGGGACACCTGGACATGTCTCCAGTCCATCACAGGGACACCTGGACATGTCTCCAGTCCATCACAGGGACACCTGGACATGTCCAGTCCATCACAGGGACACCTGGACATGTCTCCAGTCCATCACAGGGACACCTGGACATGTCTCCAGTCCATCACAGGGACACCTGGACATGTCTCCAGTCCATCACAGGGACACCTGGACATGTCTCCAGTCCATCACAGGGACACCTGGACATGTCTCCAGTCCATCACAGGGACACCTGGACATGTCTCCAGTCCATCACAGGGACACCTGGACATGTCTCCAGTCCATCACAGGGACACCTGGACATGTCTCCAGTCCATCACAGGGACACCTGGACATGTCTCCAGTCCATCACAGGGACACCTGGACATGTCTCCAGTCCATCACAGGGACACCTGGACATGTCTCCAGTCCATCACAGGGACACCTGGACATGTCTCCAGTCCATCACAGGGACACCTGGACATGTCTCCAGTCCATCACAGGGACACCCTGGACATGTCTCCAGTCCATCACAGGGACACCTGGACATGTCTCCAGTCATCACAGGGACACCTGGACATGTCTCCAGTCCATCACAGGGACACCCTGGACATGTCTCCAGTCATCACAGGGACACCCTGGACATGTCTCCAGTCCATCACAGGGACACCCTGGACATGTCTCCAGTCCATCACAGGGACACCCTGGACATGTCTCCAGTCCATCACAGGGACACCCTGGACATGTCTCCAGTCCATCACAGGGACACCCTGGACATGTCTCCAGTCCATCACAGGGACACCCTGGACATGTCTCCAGTCCATCACAGGGACACCCTGGACATGTCTCCAGTCCATCACAGGGACACCCTGGACATGTCTCCAGTCCATCACAGGGACACCCTGGACATGTCTCCAGTCCATCACAGGGACACCCTGGACATGTCTCCAGTCCATCACAGGGACACCCTGGACATGTCTCCAGTCCATCACAGGGACACCTGGACATGTCTCCAGTCCATCACAGGGACACCTGGACATGTCTCCAGTCCATCACAGGGACACCTGGACATGTCTCCAGTCCATCACAGGGACACCTGGACATGTCTCCAGTCCATCACAGGGACACCTGGACATGTCTCCAGTCCATCACAGGGACACCCTGGACATGTCTCCAGTCATCACAGGGACACCTGGACATGTCTCCAGTCCATCACAGGGACACCCTGGACATGTCTCCAGTCCATCACAGGGACACCCTGGACATGTCTCCAGTCCATCACAGGGACACCCTGGACATGTCTCCAGTCCATCACAGGGACACCCTGGACATGTCTCCAGTCCATCACAGGGACACCCTGGACATGTCTCCAGTCATCACAGGGACACCCTGGACATGTCTCCAGTCATCACAGGGACACCCTGGACATGTCTCCAGTCATCACAGGGACACCCTGGACATGTCTCCAGTCCATCACAGGGACACCCTGGACATGTCTCCAGTCCATCACAGGGACACCCTGGACATGTCTCCAGTCCATCACAGGGACACCCTGGACATGTCTCCAGTCCATCACAGGGACACCCTGGACATGTCTCCAGTCCATCACAGGGACACCCTGGACATGTCTCCAGTCCATCACAGGGACACCTGGACATGTCTCCAGTCCATCACAGGGACACCTGGACATGTCTCCAGTCCATCACAAATAATTCAAAATACAAACATAAACAAAGATTTCAGCATAAACATTTAACTAAAATAAAATAAAAATCATTTTGCATTCATCCATGTTTCAAATGTGTATGGATGGATTTTGTTTAAAAGATTTGTTTGGTAAATCTTTTCAACAAAAGCATCTCTCCATCATCTTTACCTGCTTTATCCTCATCGGGTCCTGGAGGTCACTGGTTCAGGTCAGATTTCTTCTTTCTGCCACCTTTCATTTGATGTATTCTTTCATATACTATGAAATATGGTTTTATTTTCTTTATCTTTTGGGTTTTAATGTAAAAAAACAAACAAATCGATTTTGGGTTTTTAGAATCGATTCTGAATCGCCAGGACTAAGAATCTCGATTCTTTAAAAAATCGATTTTTTTCCTGCAGTGGTTGATGGTGTCAAAGGCGGATGTAAGGTCCAACAGGACAAGCAGCACAGAGTCACCAGTGTCTGTGGATAGAAAGATGTCGTTAAAACCTTCAGTAGAGCAGTCTCAGTGCTGTGGAGAGATTTGAAACCAGACTGGAATAACTCAAGGACAGTACCCTGATGCATGCTCAATAATCCAGGTAGAAAAATCCAAAAAAGCTAAAGCTGCTTTTTTGTTTTTTGAATGTCCAGAGGACCAGACTTAGCTTTTTTGGATCAAGTACAGCGTGATCCTCCAGGAAGCACTTCAACTGGGACTCAAGTATTTTCTCTACAAGTTTAGAAACAAATGGGAGTCTGGAGACAGGCCTGAAGTTAAAAAACTACTGAAGGTCGAGGTTTGTTTTATTCAAGAGGTTGATCAGCAGCATGCTTTAATGTTTTTGGCACCACTCCAGTGGATGGACTGCTATTCACAATAGCAAGAATGGACCTGGAGTAGGAAAAACCAGTGACTGAGTGCAGCTAAATGTCATGCTGACACGGATCAGACTGACCAACACTCTTTAACTGCAGCAGACAAACACAAACACACAAACAAAGATGACAGACCAGCACACAAACAACAACAAGGCCAGCAGGTGTGCGCTGGTGGAATTACCACATGAACAACAGGTGTGCTGAAAATGAACAGGAAGCAGGCGAGAAGGGAGAAACGAAACCAGACCGAGGGGATGGAACCAGCACGGACATGAAAACAAATGACAGCATCATGAAGATGAACTCACGTAAACCAGACATCTTCTTCTGAAGTGAAACATGGACACGCAACCAAGAAGATTTCAAACAAAACTTCAAATAAAACATTTTTTTTTTATTGAGTGCTTTTTCTGATTTCAAATAAAACACTAAACCTTCAGACCATCACAGATGATGGTTCATCTGTGACCATCTGCTCATACAGACTCATGTTCGTGCTGCTGTTTATAATGATGTTTTTCCACTACATTAGGCTTAGTGTATTATTAGTTGATGTTTTTCTTAGTTAATTCTAGATGTTATTACCGTTTTTCTCTTGCATTTGTTGTTGGATGTAACTGGGACCCCGTGTACATAATCTTGTTTTCATCACATGTCACATGCGGTGCAAATGACAATAAAGACTCTCTGACTCTGATGAGGGCGCAGGTTCTGACGTGGTCTGAATCTGCAACAGGTAAGACATGAACTGTTATATTTATTTATTTATTTATATTCATTTATTTATTCATTTTATAAAAAAAGAAAACACAACAAACATGTTTCTTATATAAAAAAGAAAATATAAAATGAAAGGCGGCAGAAGAAGAAAATATCTTATTATGTCTGCCCCTTTTTAAAATAAAAAATCATTTCAAACAATAATTATAGTTAAGTAATAATGAAAAAAATGAATAACACATCTCAATTTTCAAATACTACACATTGAACTACTTCATACGTATTTCTTCAACAATTCACTCTTTATCATTTTTTTAAACACAAACATTGACATTGCTCTTTTTATATCACAAGTCATTCCACAATCCAACTCCCTGGACTGAGGTAGACCGTCCCTTCAAGCTGGTTCTGTATTGTGTCTTTACAAATACATCAGTTCCCTTTAGGTTGTAACAGCTTGATCTTTTAACAAAATGTCTCTGAATATTTAAGGGTAGTGCATTGTTATGAGCTTTATACATCATCATTAAAATATGGTAATCTACTAAATCATGGAACATCAGTAATTTCAATTGAAAAAATAATATACTAGATGGATGACAGTAATGTTTTCTTGCAATAATCCTTATGGCTCTTTTCTGTAAAATAAAAATAGGTTTTGTAATAGTTTTACATGCTTTTCCCCAAACATTAATGCAATAAATTAAATGTGGAACAATGATGGTGTTATACAACAGATACAACGCTTTGTCATTCAATAGGTCCCTAACCTTATACAGTACAGCAATGGATTTCAAGATTTTCATTTTTACAGAGTCTATATGTTTTTTCCAAGTTATTTTGTCATCAATGACAACACCCAAAAACTTGATCTCACTCACTCTACAGATCTCTCCATCCTCAATTGTAAATTGGACATCTGCAGTTTTCTTTTTGTGTTCACAACCTTTCCACAGAACCAAACATTAAAAGATCAGAACCGTCTTTTGAATTTACTCAAATTCACTTGAACCTTTTCTTAGCTACTAAAAAGTCACACGCCTGAAGACTTTGTAAAGTCCACCTCAAATCATTGACATGATCGTTTAGACCTCTCTGACCCGTCAGGCCTCTCTTGTTCTATGTTTCTTTATCTGGTGTCAAAGGTCAACAATCAACGTCCAGACCTCGAGCTGAGCCACTCGTCTTGTCAAGTCCAGCAGTTTCTCAGTGCAGAGCGGGACAAAGGTCATCAAAGGTCACGCTGCAGCCCCGTGAGGCTCAGAAAGCATTCTCACATTTAGATGTTTCACACGCATCACAGGGAGACTCCCACCACGTGAACATCTCAGAGCGATGAGGCGTGAAGCGGTTGCCGTGACGATAACTCCAGCTCAGTCTGAGCATCGCTTCTTTCAACCTGTTTCTAATGAGTTTCAAAGGTTTGAGTCATCGAGGAGAGAGCGGCGTTACGACAACACAGCTCGAGTGCACGTTTGCAACATGCATCACAACACAACCTGCGGATGAAGATTGAGATAAGATGAAAGAAAACACAAGTACAGAAGTCAGGAGGCCGCGGGAAACTCTGTCAACAAGTTTTATCATCTTTGTTTCCTGAACTGGAGACTTGTTCAATTGTTGACTTTAAATGGCTGCATTCAGCTGCATTCAGCTGCATTCAGCTGCATTCAGCTGCATTCAGCTGCAATCAGCTGCATTCAGCTGCATTCAGCTGCAATCAGCTGCATTCAGCTGCATTCAGCTGCAATCAGCTGCATTCAGCTGCATTCAGCTGCATTCAGCTGCATTCAGCTGCATTCAGCTGCATTCAGCTGCATTCAGCTGCAATCAGCTGCATTCAGCTGCATTCAGCTGCAATCAGCTGCATTCAGCTGCATTCAGCTGCAATCAGCTGCATTCAGCTGCATTCAGCTGCATTCAGCTGCATTCAGCTGCATTCAGCTGCATTTAGCTGCAATCAGCTGCATTCAGCTGCATTCAGCTGCATTCAGCTGCATTCAGCTGCAATCAGCTGCATTTAGCTGCATTCAGCTGCATTCAGCTGCAATTCAGCTGCATTCAGCTGCATTCAGCTGCATTCAGCTGCATTCAGCTGCATTCATCTGCAATCAGCTGCATTCAGCTGCACTCAGCTGCATTCAGCTGCATTCAGCTGCAATCAGCTGCATTCAGCTGCATTCAGCTGCATTTAGCTGCATTAAGCTGCATTCAGCTGCATTCAGCCACATTCAGCTGCATTCAGCTGCATTTAGCTGCATTAAGCTGCATTCAGCTGCATTCAGCCACATTCAGCTGCAATCAGCTGCATTCAGCTGCATTCAGCTGCATTCAGCTGCATTCAGCTGCATTCAGCTGCATTCAGCTGCATTAAGCTGCATTCAGCTGCATTAAGCTGCATAATGCATTCAGCTGCATTCAGCTGCATTCAGCTGCAATCAGCTGCATAATGCATTCAGCTGCATTAAGCTGCATTCAGCTGCATTAAGCTGCATAATGAATTCAGCTGCATTCAGCTGCATTCAGCTGCATTCAGCTGCAATCAGCTGCAATCAGCTGCATTCAGCTGCGTTCAGAAGTCCAAGAACAAATCAGTTTTAATAACCGTGTTTATGAACAGAAAAGAGTTCAGTTGTGTAGTTTGTGACATCAGCAGACTGAAAACAACCAGGAACATTGTGAGACCATTCATCTGAGTGTGGACAACTTTCTCTAGTATTTAGTTAAAAATGGTAAGTTAGTTTGATAACAGCTGTTTTGGGCGCAGCTGAGAAAACCTTCAGAGAGAAGAGAACATTTAATATTTTCAGATGAAACACTGTAAAAACACCGAGCTGCAGGAAGAAGATCCAAACATGGACTGTTTTAAATTCAGTGCTTCATCACATGGTGTCTTCACACATTAAAGGACCTGCACCTGCATGATAAATAATCTGCTTTGAAACACGTGAACATGAATATTTTCTGCAAGCAACAAGAAGAAGTGGAGGTACGGACAGGGTGAGTGAACACAAACAGAATGGCTTCCTGACAAGATGAACAGGTTCACACATGTCAGAGGCTTTGAACAGAAAAGGTGCTGCACCCATTTCCAGGCTCTTCGAGCTATTTCAATTTCAAAATAAAATACTATCTAATCTGTTTGCAAATAAACTAAATATCTGAGCTGCGTTCAGTGAATGTTAGTACTTTACCTGCAACTAACTGATTTTAGTCAGTCTGATTTAAGATGGCCACCACAGTTTAGCAACCATATTTTACACAAAAATTGCTATAACTCAGTCAATATTACAAATTATTAAACTTAAATTTGTTGAGGTATTAGCTGAGCACAAAACCAAATGCTGCACATTACAGCTTCATTTTTGGCATCTAAACACAAACTCCTGAATGACGCTGCTTGTGCACGTAATTATTTTCACAGTGTGACCAAAACGACTAACTCCATGTTTAATAAGCACAAGATTATCTTAATTTAAAACTTGGTCAAGGCAGCAGGCGATATCCAGTCTTTTGAAAAAGGTATTTTGAAGTTTAATTAATGACTTTTGTGTTGCCAGGCTTTCACTCTGCACAGTATGAACTTTGGCAGATGTATGTAATCAATGATGATGACCAAATACATCACCATTACATTACATTACATTAGGACAGCTGTGCTAATATTTAATGTTTAAATGTAAAAAAGATTTGCTGACTACTTTATGTGTGGCTGATTTTCAGTAGAAACCTGAATTACTTTTTTTTAAATTCTGGAAACCTATTCGCTGGTTTGAAGCACATCTTGTAAAGTATTTAATTACATTTTATTTTATATGAATGTTTCTGTTCAGTGCACTGACGCAACTCGGAGCTTTATAAATAAAATTAATTGAACTGTATATTGTGGGGACACTGAGCAAACCAATGTGTTTGTGTACGAGCGCCCTCTGCTGTCTTTTTTTAAAATTATTATTATAAAAAAACAAGTACAAAAAACTTACAATGTCAAACATGGCTCGAGACTATAGGCATGCATAGCACAAAAGAGAATAAAGGCACATAAACAAAAACAAAAATGTGTCTTGGGCAGCTTACAACAGAAATTCGTTACAGATTGTTTTAGTTTTTAAAGCTTTGGCATTAGTACAGTACTTTAAAGTAGCTAAGTAAGAGGAAATATAATTAGAAAACACTATAAATCTAGGTTTTAGCAAGGAGAATTTACAGCTGTGGATGTAAAATTTGGCTAAGAGTAGTATTAAATTTACAACAAAAACTTTCTCACTTGAAATATTTGGACAAAAGAAACCAAACAGTATAATTTTAGCGTCAAATGGTAGGTCAATTTCTAACTTTCTATTTACATACATGAAAATGTCTTTCCAGAACACCTGAGTATGAGAACAGTCCCAGAAGAGATGGATGATGGTCTCCTCAGAGCTGTGGCAGAGTGAACACATTGGGTCTACGTTTGGACGGTACTTGGAGATTATATAGTTTACAGGATAACATTTATGCAGAATCTTTAGGGACACTTCTCGAATCTTATTAGTTATAAAGTATTTTCTAGGTAACAACCAAACATCTTTCCAACAGATATCATTAAATAAATTATCCCAGAAGAATATAGAAGCAGGTTTACTAATACATTCTCTAATTATTAATTCTCTAATACATTTGTTATTTGTTTTTTCACTTAAAAAAGGGTCAGAGTTACCAATGAATAATTCTTCAGTTAAATAGTTCGTGCTGTTGTGTACAGGATTTGACATCAACATTTTT
>JBBPBX010059981.1:0-14154 GCA_038048925.1 Garcialebias charrua
TATATATATAGATATATATATATAGATATAGATATATATACATAGATATATAGATATATATACATAGATATATAGATATACAGTATATATATAGTATATATACAGTAGTTATAAATATAGTTATTTATTTATATAGATACCTATATTTATAACTATATATATATATATATACAGTATATATACATATAGATACCTATATTTATAACTATATATATATTATATATATACACAAATGAAAGAGTGGAGATCAGGTGGTTCTCTATGGACTTTAGATGTTTGGACAAGCTGACAATCTGGAGAAGCTGCACATATTTACTGACCTGACCCACTAAGTGAAGACCAGATCAGTCACCTGGGCCCTGCTTGCTGTTCTGTTGCCCTGAAGGCTGCAGGTTTGGAAGAATTTGGAGTTAATTAAGTTTTGTTTAATTTCTGTCCAGTTTTATTAAAAAGTTATTTAAATCAAACTAAGTACACAACAGAGTATTTAACATCAGGGTGGATGCTCAGTGCTTTATTTATGGTTATTTAAGTCTGCGTTATGTAACGGTTTGATGATCCTTGTCACATATTTATTTAGGTTTTTTGTGTATTTATTGTCAAAATAAATAAATAAAAAAGATTTTGTCGCTGTGTTCTTTCAAATAGAAAATTATTTCACTGCATGTTCATGAAGAATAAGACAAAGCAACAGTACTGTTCATCCAATCATCATTTTAATGTTTGCATGAAAACATGGTGACTATGAGAACATCCTGTGTTCCTGGGTTCCTCTTCTTCGGACGTAGAAGTACACCTCTGGGTGTAAAATCCTCATCGGAAGCCCATCGACAATGTTTCAAAACTGCATAACACAGATAAAATGTAACACAAAGTAAGAGCTACACATAACTTATTGAAAGGGTTATACATAATTTACGATACTTTATTACAAATACGCAAAGATTTGAGAGTAGTCTATCCTTACCGGTGTTTTGACTGCGCCGACGCCATTACAACTGTGTTTAGATGCATGCGCGTTCACGAGACAGCCAAGCTGTGGAGGAGGAGCTAAGGAGGCGGAGTTTCAGGTCACCCAGAGTGCAAGGGGGAGGAGGGAGAACGGTCTCTGTTCAAAATTTTTCTAAGTTTCAGGGCTTTGCAGAAATCGCAGATAGTACCTTTAAGCATTTTTATGTACTGTATTGTACTATGTCTTATCACAAAGCTTATATCAATGTTACTATCAACACCGGTGCTTGATAAACCCTTGAAATGAGTTGAGTCTTAAAAGTGAAGTTGTCAGGACTGTTTATTCCACCACGATGGATTGTAAAACATTGTGTATTCCAAAAGTCCACAACCCCAATCCTCGTGGCCCAGTGTCCTGCATGTTTTAGGTGTTTTCCTACTTCGCAACAAACCTGATAGAAATTAATGTTATTAATGGGTTCTGTTAAACTTTATGGCATTCTGAGTGGGTAATTGAATTGTTTGAATCAGGTGTGTTGAAGCAGGGAAAAAGCTAAAACATGAAGGACAGTGGGCCATGAAGACCAACGCTTGGGACCCCTGGTGTACTATGTGTAGCTACTGTATGTGCCATTAGCATAGCAGCGTTTCCCCTATGATTATACAAGCAGGGCGCCCCGCCCTGTCAACAGACTCGAGCATCCTGCCTACCGAAACCAAGGAAATATCTAATTTTTCACTTGAAATCACACTGAATGACACATTTGGATTTTGGTGCCAAAGGGATTCAAGGATTCAAGGTTCTTTATTTGTCATACGTACCACATGTGGTACATGTGGTGGAACAAAATTGTGTACACAGGGTCCCAGTTACATCCAACAAAGTATAAAATGTAAGAGAAAAACAGTAATAAGATCTAAGATATGAACTAAGAAAAACGTTAACTAAAAATACACTACGATCTAGTACAGGGAGTCCTCGACTTACGACGCCCTCGACTTATGGCAATCCGGACTTACGAACGTGCTCCGAACAGTACTGTTGTACAGTAAATACTGTACAGGTATGTGCTTATAGATGAATGTGTGGTGTAATGTGTTAGAGTCAGAGTCAGAGTCAGAGTCAGAGAGAATTTATTGTCATTTGCACCGCATGTAGTACATGTGTTGAAAACGAGATTATGTACACAGGGTCCCAGTTACATCCAACAACAAATGCAAGAGAAATACAATAATAACATCTAGGATTAACTAAGAGAGACATCACATCAGCTAGTAATACACTAAGCCCTAATGTAGTAGAAAAACATCATTATAAACAGCAGCACGAACATGAGCAGATGGTCACAGATGAACGCAGCAACAAGAAACAGATCAGTATCAGTATGATGTGACATTTTGCAGTGTTTATTCTTATTATTTATTTATTCATGAGTCTGACAGCCTCAGGGTAGAAGCTGTTTCTCAGTCTAGTGGTTCTACATTTGATGCTCCTCAACCTCCGTCCCGAGGGGAGTGGTGCAAAGAGTGAGTGTGCTGGGTGAGTGAGGTCTTTCATGATGCAGGTGGCTCTTTTTCTGCATCTGGAGGTGTAAATGTCTGTGATGGTGGGGAGACTGACTCCCACAGACTTCTGTGCAGCCTTCACCACTCTCTGCAGAGCTTTTCTCTCTGCAACTGTGCAGCCTCCATGCCACACGTTGATGCTGGAGCACAGGACGCTCTCCACTGCACACCTGTAGAACGAGGTGAGGACTGGGCTTCTCAGACCGGCTCGTCTCAGCCGTCTGAGGAAGTAGAGTCTCTGATGACCTTTCTTGATCAGGCTGGTGGTGTTATTGCTCCAGCTGAGGTTATAAGGTTAGCTAGAGGTTAGCTAACTGTTTGTAAATAAAGTTCGGTGCATGTTTATGGACCAGTATGACATGATCACCTGCAGTGTTCCGTCAGTGAGGACTGAACTTGGAAAAAGGGTCTTCTCCTACTCCGCTCCTGCTTCCTGGAATATCTTACAAAAAGATTTGAAGCTCTCGGCCCTGACCTCTCTAAATGGTTTTAAGAATCTTTTGGAATCCTGGCAAAAACCATTGCAGATATGTTCCTGTTTTTGATTTTGTACATCTACCTTGTGGTGTTTTGCTAGTTTTGATACTTTGCATTTCACTTTCTATTTCTCTCCTATGTTTTTTTTTTCTGTTGTTTGTTGTTTAAGGAAATTCTACCATTGCTGTTCATCATTCTTTAGTTTGTAGCAGGTCGCTTTTGTAAATGAGCCCTCAAGGCTCAATGAGATTTACCTGACTAAATAAAGGTTGAATGAATGAATGAATGTTTATAAACCAGTATGTACGCTTGTTCAGTCTCATGTCGATAAACGGGTGTGCAGCGCAGCGTTAGCATGCAGTTTCCGTCTTACGGCAAAAATCCGGACTTACGAACGCCACGTGTTATGAGTTCCGACTTACGTCAAAATCGGGTTACGAACGGTGCGTAGGAACGGAACTCGTTCGTCAGTCGAGGACTACCTGTAGTATAAAATCAATATGCTGAACAGTAGCACGAACATGAGTCTGTGTGAGCAGATGAGCACAAATGAACACAGCAACATGAAACAGATCAGCATCAACATGAAACAGATCAGCAGCAACATGATGTGATTTTTCACAGTGATTATCCTGGTTAGATATTCATGAGTAGCA
Organism: Garcialebias charrua; assembly: GCA_038048925.1. Lineage (NCBI taxonomy): Eukaryota > Metazoa > Chordata > Actinopteri > Cyprinodontiformes > Rivulidae > Garcialebias > Garcialebias charrua. The sequence continues at coordinate 3,651 of JBBPBX010059981.1, forward strand.
GCCTCAAGGTAGAAGCTGTTCCTCAGTCTAGTGGTTCTACACTTAATGCTTAATGTTAAAAGTTGCTTGGAGTTAGCACACTTAAAAAAAAAATACAGTTTTAGCGCTCTAGAGTCAGAGACTAAATTATGATGGGTTCCAGATGCCTATTCAACACTTTCAAATTTTCAGAAGAGCAAGGCCCTGAAACAAGGATGTCCAGAACCTTTGTGAATGTTTTGAAACATTTTGAAAACTCCCTTGCGAATGTCACTCGCAAATTGATACCAGGAATCATAGCCCTGTGAATTACAAGCTCTACTGGGTAGAGTTTCATATGGATAAAAGGGCAACACATTGTAAAAGCAATCTCAAGGGGTAGCCTCCAGAAAGAGCAACAGAGATGAGCTAGGGCGACCAGGAAATTTTGACAACGACACACACCTTTTTACCTATTTAACTTCTATTAAATAATGACGTTAAATTGTTTTCTTGGCCTTTTGGCTAGTCCAAGCAGACTGATGACCTCCCTGAACCTTTTACTTAAAAGTAGCACTTCAGCTCCCAATTTTCTATTCTAATTACTGCTTTTCATTTAGACCTTTGTTCCGGGTCATTATGTTTGAAAGAACGAGGTGGCAGGCTTGGTTTGTCCCTCTAATACAACCTGTTGCTACTAAAGTGAAAACTACAGTATTTTGATGACTTTCTACTTCTGCTATGAATGGCTCGTCACAATAAACTATCAAAGAACGTTTGCCGTCCAACACAAATCACATGATTCTCAGGCAGAAGTTGAATGAGCTCTAAAATAAAATATAATAAATGTTGGGAACAGTATTTTATTGCTTAGAATAACTCCTGAATATCTCCAGTTTTTGCTAGCATCAGAACTTGAACTGTGATATTTGAAAATAATATAAAAAACATTGATTTATAGATTTCTGTTTTATCACAGGGAACATAACATCTTTGGTGTCAGAGCTTTTTTAGCAAGAGGGAACATGAGGACGCACAGAAGCTAAATCAAACCCCTGGCATGAACAAAGTAGCAGAAGGAGAGCTCTAGGTGATTTGATATGCAAATGCAATTACCTTATTTGCTAATCTACATGGTGTCCCCCCGTGGCAAGACAGGGGTGTCCAATTTCGAGTGAATACGATCCTTTTTTAGTACCAGAAAGTAGAGAGCAGTGAGCTGTAGCTTCATTAGTTACACCACTCCTGCTCTGAAGAAATGTGGAGTTTTAATGTAGAGATATCAGCGTTTAAAACCTGTTAAATGCACTATATGTATCTTATACTTATATCTTATATTTTATGTATCTTTACACTTAGTCAACAAGTGCAATTTTAACATTATTGATTAATAGAAAAATATACATTTGATGTACTTTGTATTTTTGTATAATTCACACTGTGCCTTAATTTTTACTAGCCACAGTTAAAACAAACAGGCATTAAATATTTTTCATCCATCCATCCACCCACTCATTATCTTTACCCGCTTCTAATCTGGGTCGTGGGAGTCAAGATTATTATGGAAGTTACTATTAGAAAAAGTGGGGGAGTCTAGTTTAATGTTTTTACAATATGAAATTCATGTTGCAGACTTACAAATATTAGCTGAAAGCTTGGCTGGCTTTGATAATTTAGTTTGGAGGAAGAATTTCAAAATGACTAAGCTCTAATATAAAGCAGTATAAAATATATATTTTAAAGACAAATTTAACAAAAAAGATCAGTGTCTAAGTGTCTAAATATATCAAGATCAAAGAGCAGATAAAAGGCGATCCACATTTCTTACTTCCGATCCGGTACTTAAATCTGGGTTATCGACCGATACCAATACTTTTCCGATCCGATATCAGCGTTCAGGCTGTAATAATGAATTTCTTGAATGGAGATAAGGCTGCACGATTAATCGCATTTGCAATTATCTCGCGATATGTTAAAACGCGATTCACTAATCGCACGGGCTGCGATTTGACTGGTCACGTGACTTGGGAGTGAGCCGCTCTGGCCGCGCGCAGCTGAGCAGAGCAAAACAGAGCAGAGCAGAGAGGAGGAGACCGTGCGCTCCAACACAGTTGCTTAAGGCTCTACACAAGTCATAAAAGTTATAAATTCAGGTAAGTTAGCCCATTTAAACGTGTATCTGATCTTAGAGGCTGAAACACAAGACAGCGGAAGATAAACAGAGCACGAGCTGGTCATGTGATCAGGACTGTTGTTGACGGTGCCCTGTTAGCAGCTAGCTCTGCAAGCTAATTGTTCTTCGTGAAAAAGCTCATTAATTATCTGATAAAAAACAGTAGTGTCGTTAGTGATATAAATTAATACAGAACCAGTAAAACACACGTTTTGCGCAAGCTGATTTTTAAAAAACTAGTGGTGGTGGTGTTGTTATCTTAGCTTTAGCATAGCTACGGTATTTAGATGAGGTGATGCATTTTCTCATTACGTGTATTACCAAACCTGGTCGTGATGTCACGACTATTATCAAAGTCAAAGTCAAAGTCAACTTTATTGTCAGATCTGCAATATGTACAGTGCAGGACATACACAGGACCGAAATTGCGTTTCTCTCAGTCCCTCGGTGCAACAGTAAACATCTAAACATTGAAACACTGAAACATATAATAATAGACATAAGCATAAAAATAGTAAAACTAACACTGTCCTGAGTTTTTTTTTTTTTTTTTTGCATAGTGGTATAAAAAAAGAGTATAAAAAGTATAACTAAAATAAACTAAAGGTTTCTAGCATTGACATTTGCAAAGTGGCAAAGCAGCGTATGAGTCAATGTACACAGTATATGTATGAGGTAGTAGTTGATGTTGTTGTAGAGGCAAAAAGTGGCATATGCAGTAAGGCACATTGGGCATCCCTAAATAAGACCGTTCAGAGCACACTGTATATGTACCAGCAGTGGTGTAGATATTAGAGTAGTGTAAATAAATGTAAACAGTAGTAATTACATGTAAGCAGTAGTAATAAAAGTAAACAGTATTAATAAATGTAAACAGAGAATGTAAACAGTATTATGATTATAGGCAGTGATGTAATACAGACATTAGTGCAAGTATGAGAAGTAGTGCAAACTGTATGAGCACATGACCGAGAGTTTAGTGAAAACCCGTTTGGTGACACAGAGTCTAGTGTTAAAAACTTTGTGTTGAGTGATAATATGTGAGAAAGTTTTAGTGTTAAGGCAGTTCAAATGGGAGGGGAGGCAGAGCAGGCAGAGTGTTTAGCATTCTGACTGCCTGATGAACAGAGCTGTCTCTCAGTCTGCTGGTTCGAGCCTGGAGACTCCTCAGTCTCCTCCCTGATGGCAGCAGTCTGAAGCAGCTGTGTAGTGGGTGTGTGGGATCACCTGCCATGCGGTGGGCTTTCCGAGTGAGGCGTTTGCTGTGTAAGTCCTGCAGTGAGGGCAAGGAGGTGCCCACGATCTTCTCAGCTGCTCTCACAATGCGCTGGAGGCTCTTGCGGCAGGATGCAGTACATGCACCAAACCACACAGTGATGCAGCTGGTCAGGACACTTTCTATGGCACCTCTGTAGAAGGTGCTCATGATGGGGGTTGAAGCTCCAGCCCTTTTCAGCTTGCGGAGAAAGTAGAGACGCTGGTGAGCCTTCTTTGCCAGTGCTGCAGTGTTCCTGCTCCAGGACAGGTCCTTTGAGACGTGCACTCCCAGGAACTTGGTGCTGTCTACTCTCTCTCTATTATATTATCCTTATTGTCCGTTTTAAATAAAAATGTTAATTATTATGTTCAGTAATGTGAAGCTATTTAGTTATCACGTTTTGCATTCTCTTAACATTGATAAACTGGGAAAAGCTAAAACCTCTACATTGTTTTTAACTAACAAGATTTTTCAGGTCCTCGATTTTTGCACAAGTGAGAGTGGAGGATGTGAATGTGTTTATTTATTTTGTATTACAGGACATGTACTAAAGGATGGCAGTGTCTCTCCCACAGTTGGAAGAAGGCAGCAATGACTGAAGAGGGATCTCAAACTTTCTGGACACAGCCTCATCACTGAATGTCCAACAAGATGGGGATCCAAAGGATTGCCAGGGTGCTAGAGCAGCTTAAAACCATTTCAGGTGCTGTCAGGTGACTGTTATGCACACTCCCTTATCCTAACCTGGCAACCTGAGGTGTTGGAGTCTGTTCACAAGGCTCTGCATCTTGCTGTGACTGACTGACTATAATGTTTACATTATTGTTCCAAGAGTTGTTCTTTTTTTTTTACATCTAAAAGATTTAATAAGAACAGATACTAGTTTATTTAGTGTTCACTGAGTTTGAATTCCCAGAACGAGTTGGTTAAAGCAGATTCTCTGTTTTTTGCACTTTATTTTAGATGTTACTGGCTGGAAAGCAGTAAGTTTAAATTTTTTTATATCTAATTTTTTACATTTATTTATTAACTGTCATGTGAAGTTCAGACAGTAGTTTAACATGTTTACTATTATGTTTATGAAACAAGAAAAAATAGAAATGGTGAAAAGAAAAGGCATAGATTTGTTTGCTTTATTGTAATCTCTGCTTTAAATAAATCTGACATTGTTTATTATAAAACAGATTAATTTATTGCTTCTGTTTGTTGAAAAATACTTGAGAAGGTATTTAAAAAAATAATCACATTTTAAATCGCAATCGCAATTAATAGAAAAATAATCGCAATTAGATTATTTTCCAAAATCGTTCAGCCCTAAATGGAGAGCACGTATGTTGCACCATACTCTGTAACTTCTGTCTTAACATTGTGTGAGGTAAACCCAAAGAAGACACTCTGAGCCCCACTACAGTAATGCCCCTTTTCCACCGGTCGGCTCGGGTCGGATGTTACGTCATATGTGCGTCACAGAGACCCCCTTTCATCCTTTTCCACCGGATATTCCGTGCTGAACCGCGCAAGATTTCTCGAGATTTTCGGGCTGGTTTCATTGGGGTACTGAGGCGAGCTGACCCGCTCCGGAAGGAGGGAGGAGGAGACACGAGCTGTTTTCACGGAAGAGAGGGACGCGATCACTGCAGGACTTACATGATAAACACGGTAAAAACAATTATTATTTTTTAAATTTATAGCAAAGATGGGTCTTCAGCTGAACGTGTCCTTAATAAAATCACGTACTGCTCAAAACTGCACGATTTTAAAAAGTAGTTTCGCCACGAGCAACACGCGGCGCGCGGGCGGCTTTATGTCCTTAATAAAATCACGTACTGCTCAAAACTGCACGATTTTAAAAAGTAGTTTCGCCACGAGCAACACGCGGCGCGCGGGCGGCTTTATGTCTTTAAATGTAGCTCAATGAACAGATATAAAATATATTTCATATCTGACTTTATAGTACGAGGGTTCCTGAGCTTAACCACGCTTTAATATTGTCACGTAGTGGTCAAATATGCTGCATTCTCTGTAACTTCTGTCTTAACATTGTGTGAGGTAAACCCAAAGAAGACACTCTGAGCCCCACTACAGTAATGCCCCTTTTCCACCGGTCGGCTCGGGTCGGATGTTACGTCATATGTGCGTCACAGAGACCCCCTTTCATCCTTTTCCACCGGATATTCCGTGCTGAACCGCGCAAGATTTCTCGAGATTTTCGGGCTGGTTTCATTGGGGTACTGAGGCGAGCTGACCCGCTCCGGAAGGAGGGAGGAGGAGACACGAGCTGTTTTCACGGAAGAGAGGGACGCGATCACTGCAGGACTTACATGATAAACACGGTAAAAACAATTATTATTTTTTAAATTTATAGCAAAGATGGGTCTTCAGCTGAACGTGTCCTTAATAAAATCACGTACTGCTCAAAACTGCACGATTTTAAAAAGTAGTTTCGCCACGAGCAACACGCGGCGCGCGGGCGGCTTTATGTCTTTAAATGTAGCTCAATGAACAGATATAAAATATATTTCATATCTGACTTTATAGTACGAGGGTTCCTGAGCTTAACCACGCTTTAATATTGTCACGTAGTGGTCAAATATGCTGCATTTAAAGTAGTTTCGCTTTGACTTTTTCCAAAAACCTGTGCTTGCACAACGAAAATAAATTATAAAAATTCGAATTTTATTTCAAATAACTCCAACAGGATACATTTCGTATATGAACATGTTGTGATCACACTAGATTTTTTTGAAAAATATCAGCTATGTGGTTTTTGATAGAATTGATAATATGTGATACAAAGTAGAAGGGAGAAAATTAATGGAGGTGTCTTTATGTCTATAAAACATTGAATTTTATTTCAAATAACTCCAACAGGATACATTTCGTATATGAACATGTTGTGATCACACTAGATTTTTTTGAAAAATATCAGTTATGTGGTTTTTGATAGAATTGATAATATGTGATACAAAGTAGAAGGGAGAAAATTAATGGAGGTGTCTTTATGTCTATAAAACATTGAATTTTATTTCAAATAACTCCAACAGGATACATTTCGTATATGAACATGTTGTGATCACACTAGATTTTTTTGAAAAATATCAGTTATGTGGTTTTTGATAGAATTGATAATATGTGATACAAAGTAGAAGGGAGAAAATTAATGGAGGTGTCTTTATGTCTATAAAACATTGAATTTTATTTCAAATAACTCCAACAGGATACATTTCGTATATGAACATGTTGTGATCACACTGTGTTGTTTAAAAAAAAAACAGTTTCTGGACGAGTAGGATTCTGGACCCCGCCCACAGAAGGGGTACAAAAAAGCTGTGGAAACAGAACATAGATGTGACCCGACCCGAACTGAGCCGACCTGAGCCGATCCAACCCGAGCCGAGCGGTGGAAAAGAGGCATAATACCCAAACTAATAGCATACAAGAAGCAGGTCTATACCACAGACGTCCTTCTGACTCATGGTGCAGCCCGGAACACTAGTCTAAAATACTGCTAAGCATTATGGGAAATCAACACAGTCTACTCCCCATTTTTTTGTTTTGTTTTTGATTGTGGCACTATGAGTTGTAATTCTTGTTGAATTTGATCAACGGATACAGATTTAAACTATAATTGAACACTAATATACCGCTAAGCATTCTGGGAAATCTTGTTTTTTAGTTTCGTTTTTGATTGTGGCACTATGAGTTGTAATTCTTGTTGGTTTTGATCACCAGATAAAGATTTATAATAGGATAGTCAGATAAAGAATACTGTACATTGAATTTACATTTATAAATTCAATGCATAGTTTAAATGTGTATCTGTTAGCGCGACCAACACCATTTATGGTGGGGATGGCGTGCTGTTGACCTCAACTCGGGATGTTGTGAGTCGGTGGGCGGAATACTTCGAAGACCTCCTCAATCCTACTGGCACGTCTTCCACTGAGGAAGCGGAGCCTGGGGACTTTGGGTCGGGCTCTCCAATCTCTGGAGCTGAGGTCACCGAGGTGGTTAAAAAGCTCCGCGGTGGCAGGGCTCCAGGGGTGGATGAGATTCGCCCTGAGTTCCTTAGGGCTCTGGATGTTGTGGGGTTGTGTTGGCTTACGCGACTCTGCAATATCGCGTGGACATCGGGGGCAGTTCCCTTGGATTGGCAGACTGGGGTGGTGGTTCCCCTATTCAAAAAGGGGGACCGTAGGGTGTGTTCCAACTATAGGGGGATCACACTCTTAAGCCTCCCTGGTAAGGTCTATTCAGGGGTTCTGGAGAGGAGGGTCCGTCGGATAGTCGAACCTCGGATTCAGGAGGAGCAGTGTGGTTTTCGTCCTGGTCGTGGAACACTGGACCAGCTCTACACCCTCAGCAGGGTCCTGGAGGGTGCGTGGGAGTTTGCCCAACCAGTTTACATGTGCTTTGTGGACTTGGAAAAGGCATTCGACCGCGTCCCTCGGGGGGTTCTGTGGGGGGTACTCCGGGAGTATGGGGTACCAGGCCCATTGATATGGGCTGTTAGGTCCCTGTACGACCGGTGTCAGAGCTTGGTCCGCATTGCCGGCAGTAAGTCAGGCTCATTTCCAGTGAGAGTTGGACTCCGCCAAGGTTGCCCTTTGTCACCGATTCTGTTCATAACTTTTATGGACAGAATTTCTAGGCGCAGCCAAGGTGTTGAGAGGATCCGTTTTGGTGGCCTTAGAATCGCTTCTCTGTTTTTTGCAGATGATATGGTCCTATACATAGTTCCCATGTGACGTCACATCCGTCTAACTTCCGGGTGGACCCTCATTTTGAAAGTCAGAACAGGGGACAGCGCGGTCTAATGGATGTTCATTTTTCACGTTTTTTTTTTGTGTTAATTTCTAATTAATTGCAATGGTTACTTCGTGTTGTGTCAGTGGGTGTTCCAGTCGGGTAGACGTTTGGGCAACGCGCAGGTTTCCCTTAATCAAAAAAAAAGTAAACGTGAAGGATTTATCTCATCGGAGAAGCTCACAGCAGCTCCTCTCTCTGAGCCTGCTCTGAAGGATCTGCTCAGAAGACGTCGTCCTTTTGGCCGGTAAACAAAATATTCTACATAAATCATTTTGTGAAACTATGTCAGAACAATGTTAGAGTACAACTGTCTGTGTGTTAGAGCTGTTTTTTTTTTTTTTCATTATTTAGCAAACCGTCTTGCATGCTGTTAGCTTAGCATCTCGCTAACGCGACAATGGCCTCCTCACGGTCCACCGGGACCGGCGGGGAGACCGTCCCAGTTGGAGAAGGAGGACGGGAGCCAAGTCGTGCGGGCGACGCGTCGGTCCCATGGGACGTGCCCCCGCGGCCGCGACGGATCCACGCCGTCCGACCTGAGCTCCAGCGACCCTCGCTCCAGTGCTAACAACATGCTAACTTCCAACACGGTAAGACTCAAAAGTGCTGGTTCTGGTCTGTGTTCAGCTTGGACTGTTTGTTGGCTGTGTGTTATTTTAGTTAAACCTTTTTTTAGCTGGTTAGATCTGATTGAGACAGTTTACACATCTTTTTTGGATTTAAAGCTGTGAAGCTCTGCGCTGTGAAGCCGGTGTGCGCTCGCTCCTTGTAATAATTAAATAATTAATGATATCGGAGTAACTACTTTGTGACAAGTTGTCTGATTCGTCTGCCATGATTTCTTTCTCAAACTCATTTAACTCCGACCACTGCCATTTTGCTATTGTTCCTTGGTGAAGCTGTGGTAGCTCGTGTTTTTGTCCGTATAATTTGCTCTGCTCGTTCGCCATCTTGCCTTTTCTGCCTTCAGATGTGGTGCGAAAACCGGTTTGCGCAATACTGGGGGCGTGTCTGGGAACTATGTATATGCCACTTTACCTCTATACCAATATCAACTACCTCATACATATACTGTGTACATAAACTTCATATGCTGCTTTGTCACTCTATTACAAATGTCAATGCCAGAACTTTCATTTTATTTTATAGATATACTTTTTACACTTTTTTACACTTTTATACTACTATGAAAAAACTCAGGACAGTATTACACTTTTATTATTTCATTTTATGCTTATGTTTATTAAATGTTTCAGTGTTTTAGTGTTTAAATGTTTACTGTTGCACCGAGGGACAGAGAGAAATGCAATTTCAATCCTGTGTATGTCCTGTACATATTGCAGTTTTGACAATAAAGTTGACTTTGACTTGACTTTGACTTATACACTCACCAGTGTCTGGAACAAACTAGCAGTTATTTTGGGACATGGAGAAATTGTTTTATATGGTACTACCTGAGCAACATTGACGGTGTATTTGTAGCTGCTGCTCCTCCATCTGCAGCCTGACTGAGCTCTTCTGGAGTTTAATTCATTTCATATGAAGGTCTGCCTTGACAAGGATAGATCAGAACACAGATCAGTATTAATACAGTAACAGTGACAACACACTAGAAACTTTAAACAGTTTATTTCACAATAACACAGCTGTCCACTCTGTCTAAAATCAGACAACGTTATATAAAAAATATAAACCCAACCTAAACTAGGCTGACCCACTTCTATGAACTAAACACCCGGACAAAATCGTGGCAAAAATTATGGCACAACTCCAACAAAACGAATTTATACACTCACCAGGATGTCTGGAACAAACTAGCAGTTATTTTGGGACATGGAGAAAGTTATATCAGGACGTTTCACAGCTGATATCAGGACATTCATCTCCTTTTTGTTAGGTCCGACACATGAGCTCCCTCGCGCTGCTTCCAGCAGGAAACAGGAAACAGAAAGTCCGTTTTCTATCTACTTTCAGGTTGTGTGACCGGACATTACATCCAATAACACAGCATGTTTAGACCATTGCAAAACTGTTAAAACCTTCTTAGATTCTAAAAAAAAAAGAGAGAGACAGAGCTTCTTTTAGTAGGGCTTCAAAAATGGCGATTTCTTTCCCACAATGCTGTGCGCCGTGGACCATCATGCTTTGCGCCGCGGACCAGTGACGTCACGCTCCAAAGCTCTATAGCAGCTCTCTGCTCCACACAGAGGGCTGTGGTAGCTCAGTGGTCTGTGGTTGTGTCAGGAAGGGCATCCGGCGTAAAACCAATTGCCAAATCTTCGTGCAACTTAGTTTGCTGTGGCGAC
>JBBPBX010059982.1:0-21584 GCA_038048925.1 Garcialebias charrua
AATTAAAATGTATTTTCTTTAAAGCCTCGACACTAGAATTCCTGCAGATTTGTTAAAAATGTCTCGTCATCGTTTTTCCGCTGCATCTTCACCCTCGATGACTCTGTTGCCATGACAACAGCTCCTCTGCTCCTGTCTTTCTCTCTCTCTCTCTGGAGCATCCCTCCATCTGCAGATCGCCATGGCAACGCCTGCTGGCTCACCATCAGTCCTGTCGGGGACCACCGGTCCTCTGTGTGGGTCTCCAGGACTCAATCGGTGGTTCTGAGGACGGCACGGAGAACAAACGGAGACCCGGCAGAACCGTCCAACAAGAACACGACTAGAGTTCATTGTTTATAACCAAACGAGTCCGGTCCGGATCAAAACATGAATTATTAAAATTCATCTTCTCTTTAACTTTCTTTGTTAATTCGTTTAGAGAAAAATGTAAAAGTACAAAAAGACGTTTAAAAACTGAAAAAGTTCAGTGATCTGCAATCATCACCCATATCCAGTGTCTGTCAGTAAAATATCTGCAGTCATCACCCATATTGCTGGGTTTCAGATGACGTAGCAGTGACGTCACAGAATGCAGATGCGGGGCAAGAAGTAAACGCAGCCGTTTCCTTCTGTTGCTGATTCAGCATCAACATGCCTAAATTCTGTGCCGTTTACGGTTGTTGCAACCGCTCTAATCGAGAGATAGATAAAAGTTATTTTCGTGTTCCGAAAGTAGTATGCTACAAGGGGATTAATTTAAAAAAACTTACAGAAAAAAGACGACAAACGTGGATTACAACCTACGGCTAAAAACAGGAGGTGCAGAAACTGACGAGAGTCTGCAGCGACCACTTTGTTACAGGTAAGGGTCGTATCGTTTAAATCATATTTTCAGATATTTTATTGGACAGTAACTAGAAAGACAGGTAAGATATGTTATGCCCTAGCTTGTGTAGTGGTTCAACACTTGGTTGTTCCCAGAAAAAATCCGATTAGAATGCTAATGTTGTTAGCGGTTAGCTTAGTGCTAGGAAAGGCATTTACGTGTTTTACTTTAAAGTGGTGTCTTATATTTAGGTTGTCCGAGTGCAGCAGGTGATGTACATTCCCAAGACTGGGCCCCCACTGTTAACCTGGGGTACCAAAGAAGTAACGAGTGGCCACAAACAGAAGCATCCCTCCGGCGCAGGGAAAGAGCTAAGGCCTGGAAGCTTCTCTGCACTGCCACTGAGGAGGAGGCCAACAGTCTGGAAGATGAGCTCTGTGAAGAAAGCTTACCAGCCCCTGAAAACGAACGATTCAAAGGTAAAATAATAATAAATAAAAATACTATTTATTTATTTATAGAATTTCTGAACGTAATTTTTAATAATTAAATATTTGCAGATGCAGAATGCCAGACGGATCTAAGCATGGTTGACCTCACAAAGCTGGAGGATGCAGTGAAAGGCTACACAACTGAGATCTGCGACCTTAAGGAAAAAGTCTCAGTGACTAAATTTACTCCTGAAACCTTCCAGAACAACGATAAAACAAAGTTTTATACGGGACTGCCCAACTTTTTAGTTTTGATGCAAATTTTTCAGCTCTGTGAACCTTATACATCAGCATGTCATCACTGTCAGCACTCTCCAAATTTGAGCAATTTATTATGATACTTATGCATCTCAGATTACATCTGCAGCTTCAAGACCTTGCCTATAGATTTAATGTGTCAAAAGCCACTGTGTCTCGAATTTGTTTTAGAACGATTCATGTTCTCCATGAAAGATTACAATTCTTAATAGTGGCCTGAGCGACAAGTAATTCAATCAACTATATTTATATAAATATTTTAAGTTTAAATGATTATACATGTATTTATCATTTAAAGTAAATCAAAAGTAAATTAAATCACTAATACTGTTACAGACCATATTTGTACATGTTAATTGTTCATGAAGACAAAAAAAAATTTACCCAATAAGGTTGAATATTTTTAATTTATTCAATGAACTCCATAACCAATCTTTGTGAATATTGGTCAGTTAAAATGACATGAGTTTTGCTATTGAAATAAAAACATTTTTCTGAAGTAGACTCATTTTGCAACATTTGTGACATATGACATTTGTATGTGCTGTTATTTAACATATTAGAACACCTTTGAAATTCACAAGCTAATCTCATATTGATTTAAATATATCATTTGATTTAACATACTTAACTTTTCAATTAAGATTATTGTAAATAAAAAACAGCTGTCATGACATGTAACAACATCACATGACCCTTCTGCAGAGTGCTTGCTACAGGTGTAGCTGAAACATGTTATGGTAGTGACAAATGTTTTTGGGGAAAAAAAGAGCAACTGTTTAAATTTGTATAAACTTTTCAAACTCCTTTCATCAACTACTCCAAATAACATTCTTGATTCTTAGATTGGTTAGTCACGTGTGGATTTCTGTCCCAGGATTTCAGGTAGGATGCAATGTGTAAAATAGTGCTGAATTTTGGGAACTGCTGTTTCCCACAGCTGGTCATCTGGCAGAATTCTTTCCACATAAATATCATTTTCACTCCATACTACAAAATCACAATATTGTACATCCACAATGTGAATCTGATCCTGGAGCTGATGGTAATAAGGATGGTTCCTATCCAGTTGTACAGAATCTCCAACCTTGACGAGACGACGAGACAAAAACCAGGCTGTCCAGCACACATCCTCAGACCGACTTCATGCTGTTTGCTCTGTGGGCACTGAAGGACAAGACAATGAAACTTAGACATAAAAAATAAATACGGTAGTCTCCAAAACATTTCAATATGATACGTTTTTAAAGATTGTGTTTCACTCATTTCACTATCCAACACCAATGTTAGAAAATGAGACTATATTTATGTCTCTGTCAACCAGGTGTGTTCCACAGGTAAGAATGTATTAATCTGGACTAAGTTTTAAAAGGTGATGGAAAGGTCACACATTTTTTAACTGGAAACAAGGCAACATCCCACAAACTGCAAGACCATCCCCAAAACTACGGCTACATGCTGTGAAATATGCAAACAACAAAGATTTGAGTAAAAAATTATAGTTGTAACATTCATACTGTGAGGTGCGCAAAGTCTGCAGTGCAGTACCCTAATGCATGCTCAATAATCCAGGTAGAAAAATCTAAAAAAGCTAAGTCTGCAGTGCAGTAGTCCAAACCTTTTGAGAAATAAATTTTACCTTGATTTCACACACCCTGGCTCCATGACAGTCACATGAAACGACTCCATCTGGTGAGGCTCCCATGTATGGCCACCTTGAGTTTAACCAGCTAGTATCTGAAGTTACAAAGAAGATACGATCACCTTGATGATACTGTATTATCAAAACAAAAAAAATCATAATATTTTCAGTACATTAACTTACCTTTTTAATGGAGTTACTGTAGATCTCTGACCTACAGTGTAGAAATGCATATGACTCAACGTTAACACATACAACTCCAGCACGAATTTGGCTTTACAGAAGCTAAATATATTATTTTTAAGTAGATCCACGCACATAGAAATAACAGGGGGCTAACTAAACTTGTTGTTAGCATTAGCGATAGCGTAGTTAGCATAGGCTAATTACTAAATAAATAATACATCTCACTACTCACCCGGGCAGAAACAAGTCGACAACCATTTAAAGCTTCTTTTGATCCTAAATGGTTAACCCAAAACTCGTCCTCGCCAGTTTATTTAGGGCTTTGGCATACTTGCTGTAATCCATTCTGCTGTGTTTTGAACTGGGGAAAATCACTTCCTGCCCCGCATCTGAATTTCGCGCCACTTCTGGGTCACGTGATTGCAACCCAGCAATCAAACAAAATATTGTAAGCAACAGTCAATATGGGTTCAGAGCTACAAACTCTACATCAATGGCTCTCGTGGAATTAATGGAACAAATAACTACTGCTGTCGATCAAAAACAATATTGTATCAGTATTTTTGTTGATTTAAAAAAAGCATTCGATACTATTGATCACTATTGATCACACCATTCTCCTTGAAAAACTGAACAAATATGGTATTAGAGGACCAGCATTACAGTGGGTATCTAGCTACTTGAAAGATAGGAAACAATTTGTACAAATAAATGATGTAAGATCTGACCTCTGTAATATCACATGTGGAGTTCCCCAAGGCTCTGTACTTGGACCAAAGCTATTTATTTTATATGTGAATGACTTGGTAAATGTGTCAGGACTCCTTAAATGTGTACTTTTTGCTGATGATACCACATTTTTCTGTTTAGGTGAAGATATAGAACAAATGTTGGAATTGATAAAGACAGAATTTGTCAAGATACAAACTTGGTTTAAAATAAATAAATTATCATTAAATCTAGAAAAAACTAATTACATGATATTCAGTAATAAAAAGAAAACTGTTGATGTTCCACTCAAAATTGAGGGTGTTGAGATTTGTAGAGTGAGTGAGGTGAAGTTTTTGGGTGTTATCATTGATGACAAACTGACATGGAAACAACACATAAATTCTGTAAGAATAAAAATAGCTAAATCGATTGCAGTACTGTACAAAGTCAGAGACCTATTGAATGATAAAGCTCTGTATTTGTTGTATAACACAATCATTGTTCCACACTTAATCTATTGTATTGATGTTTGGGGGAAAGCGTGTAAAACAATCACAAAGCCTATTTTTGTATTACAGAAAAGAGCTGTAAGAATTATCACTAGAAAACATTACCGTCATCCATCAAGTACATTATTTTATCAACTGAAGTTATTGAAGTTCCATGATTTGGTAGACTATAATATTTTATCAGTTATGTATAGGGCTCAAAATAACGAATTACCTTTAAATATCCAAATGAATTTTGTTAAAAGACAAAGTTGTTATAATCTTAAGGGGACAGAGATGTTTGTAAAACCACAATTCAGAACTAGTTTGAAGGGACGTTCTACCTCAATCCAGGGAATTAGATTATGGAATGGCTTGGAGAATGTAGTTAAAAATGCCAAGTCAATGTTTACATTTAAGAAAATGATCAAAAGGAATTTGTTGAAAAAATATATATGAATTAGCATAATGTGTATTGTATCAATTATTAGTTATGTATTAGTATTAGTATTAGAAAATTAGAAAGAGTTAGTCATTTTGTACTGCTGGTGAAAGATTATTATTGTTTAATCTGATTGTTTGAAAAAAGGGGCAGATATAATAAGATTTATTCTTCTTTCTGCTACCTTTCATTTTTTTACATTGTGTACGTATCATTAATGGGATTGTCTTGTATTGTGTTTCTTTTGTAAAAAAAAATGAACAAATTTAATAAACATAAACATAAACATATCCAGTGTCTGTTATTAAAATATCACTTTGAGATTTTCATTAATGAAAAGTGCGTTATAAATTGAATTCATTATTATTATTATTATATCAAGATCCACGGGTTTGTGAATTAAAACGTTGAGAGAATGAGGCTTGTGAATGGCTGCCCTGTATGTCAATCAAGTGACGGGATGTTTGATAGGCTGACAATTTTCTTTTTAAATGTCACTCTGCGATCGACCAGTAGATCGCGATCGACATAATGAGCACCCCTTTATTGGACTAAACCATTTGCCAACAGGGAAGGGGGGGAGGGGGCAAAATTTCATTTTTTTCTTAGATTAATGGAGGATTTCTCTCTTTTTTTTGCCTTTTTATATTTATATTGTTTAAATACAAAGTTTCCTTTATTTAATTATTGGTGGGGGGGGGGGGAGAAATCTACACTTCCCCAAGATTGGGGGGTCCGGACCCCCCGACCCCCCCGGGATTTACACCTATGACCACAACAGACGGGCACAAAGTCCACAATACTGCAGAAGCTGTACAGATCCATCAGTTGAACTTGTGAACGATTATCACAAAACGTTTCTACGGCACCTTCGAACATCTGTCCGAGCTGACGCTACAGATGTTTCCTGCTGAAAGACACGTGAACCTGAAGGTTAGCTCTGAGGCCAGAACCCGACGAGCGTCAGAAAGGCCCGACCCAGGACCGGACGAGCAGATCAACGCCCAACACTTGAACTAAAGTCGTGTAAAACATCTCCACACTGGTTCCCAGTAAAGAAACAAGTGATTGGACCACCACAGATTAACAATCTGTGATCACCCCAACCCTTTGAGAAAAAGTTTTAACATGAAGCCAGACGGCAGTTTGATCAAACAGATGGTTGGTTTACAAACTGAGGCAGCCATCTTGGATCTTTATCTGGCAACCCTTTTTTTTTAAAGAACGTCTTTTACTGAAAACAACAACAAACTGTTTGTTTCTCACTGTCCAGATGTTTGAGGAGAAGACGTGGCAGCAGACTGGACCAGGCTGCAGAAATAAAATCGATTAATTCTGGAGCAGCGAAACAAAACGTCTGAACAGAACCCAGATCCTTCCAGATGTTGGACTCTGCAGCGAAACATCTAGAACAAAACAAGTCCAGAAACATCTGGAGACAAAGTCTGACCTGAAGACGTCTGAGCCTTGAAGCTCATCGAGCCGACCGGGTTTGTATTTGTAATTTTTTTTAAATATCCTTAACGTGTGATTTTTGTCTTTCAGGTACACCTAGACCAACATCTGGACCAACATCTGGACCAACATCTGGACCAACATCTGGACCAACATCTGGACCAACATCTGGACCAACATCTGGACCAACATCTGGACCAACATCTGGACCAACATCTGGACCAACATCTGGACCAACATCTGGACCAACATCTGGACCAACATCTGGACCAACATCTGGACAGACCATTCTGTGCTCGTTTGTCTCTCTGTCCTCTCAACCAGCCGGTCAAAGCAGACGGCTGCTCGTCCTGAGCCTGGTTCTGCTGGAGGTTTCTTCCTGTTAAAGTGAGTTTTTTCTCTCCACTGTCTCCACTGCGCTTGCTCAGGATGAGACTGTGATGAAGTGAAGGTTCAACTCGTCTGCTGGATCGAGAACTTTACCGTTTCTTCTGTGAACGATCCTGTAAAGTGCCCGGTTGTGATTTTTAAATAAACTGAATTGAACTGAAGGTTCAAGTCCGGCGGCGCCTCGGCCTCGACTCGTTTTCTGAGGAACCTCGTGAGTTCTGGTTCTGCGGCACCGGGTCGGTCGATTCTCATCTCGTGAAAATATCAATAACGCCCGAGCAGAACCGGAGCGTTAAAGGGTTCGGCTGCTCGTCCTGAGATCGATCAGGTCTTCGACCGACGCTCGTTCTTCATGAAGACACGTCAAAAGTTCAAAACGTTCACGGCTCTGAGCTCCAATCAGGACTGATCGACGCCTGGAGGATCAATCACGATGATTGATTATCTGCAGCAACAGACTCAACACAGAACCAAGGACGAGCCGTCACAGCCGAACCTTTCAGCCATCCATCAAAACAGCTCAGCCATTTGTCAGCAGCAGACACAGAGTTCGGCTGTTTGTCAGCAGCAAACTCAAAGTTTGGCTGTTTGTCAGCAGCAAACTCAAAGTTTGGCTGTTTGTCAGCAGCAAACTCAAAGTTCGGCTGTTTGTCAGCAGCAAACTCAAAGTTTGGCTGTTTGTCAGCAGCAAACTCAAAGTTCGGCTGTTTGTTAGCAGCAAACTCAAAGTTTGGCTGTTTGTTAGCAGCAGACACAAAGTTTGGCTGTTTGTTAGCAGCAAACACAAAGTTCGGCTGTTTGTTGGCAGCAAACTCAAAGTTCGGCTGTTTGTTGGCAGCAAACTCAAAGTTTGGCTGTTTGTTAGCAGCAGACACAAAGTTTGGCTGTTTGTTAGCAGCAGACACAAAGTTCGGCTGTTTGTTGGCAGCAAACACAAAGTTCGGCTGTTTGTTGGCAGCAAACACAAAGTTCGGCTGTTTGTTGGCAGCAAACACAAAGTTCGGCTGTTTGTTAGCAGCAAACACAAAGTTCGGCTGTTTGTTAGCAGCAGACACAAAGTTTGGCTGTTTGTTAGCAGCAAACACAAAGTTCGGCTGTTTGTTGGCAGCAAACACAAAGTTCGGCTGTTTGTTGGCAGCAAACACAAAGTTCGGCTGTTTGTTAGCAGCAAACTCAAAGTTCGGCTGTTTGTTAGCAGCAGACACAAAGTTTGGCTGTTTGTTAGCAGCAAACTCAAAGTTCGGCTGTTTGTTGGCAGCAAACACAAAGTTCGGCTGTTTGTTAGCAGCAGACACAAAGTTTGGCTGTTTGTCAGCAGCAAACTCAAAGTTCGGCTGTTTGTTGGCAGCAAACACAAAGTTCGGCTGTTTGTTAGCAGCAGACACAAAGTTTGGCTGTTTGTCAGCAGCAAACACAAAGTTCGGCTGTTTGTTAGCAGCAGACACAAAGTTTGGCTGTTTGTCAGCAGCAAACTCAAAGTTCGGCTGTTTGTTGGCAGCAAACACAAAGTTCGGCTGTTTGTTGGCAGCAGACACAAAGTTTGGCTGTTTGTTAGCAGAAAAGTTTGCTGTTTGTTAGCAGCAAACTCAAAGTTTGGCTGTTTGTTAGCAGCAAACTCAAAGTTTGGCTGCTTGTTAGCAGCAAACTCAAAGTTTGGCTGTTTGTTAGCAGCAAACTCAAAGTTTGGCTGTTTGTTGGCAGCAAACACAAAGTTCGGCTGTTTGTTGGCAGCAAACACAAAGTTCGGCTGTTTGTTGGCAGCAAACTAAAAGTTCAGCTGTTTGTTAGCAGCAGACACAAAGTTCGGCTGTTTGATTTTTACGTTTGAGCAGAGGTTCCTGAACGGACGGACAAACTGATTTAAAGTTTTCTGAGACTCGTCCTGATTCGAGTCAACGTCAACCGGATCGGCGAAACGATGCCAGGCTGGAAAGACATCAGCAATGAGCTCACAGGTCTGTGAGGGGTCAAAGGTCATTTTAAACTCTCTGGAGTCCATCGTTCTACTGAAAGAAGTTCAGTCACAGGAGAAACACATTTCAGTACAGCTGCCGGTTCACCCTGAAGGTCAGACTGTGCAGTTACTCTACAGGCCTCAGTCAGCAGGTCAAAGGTCATGGCCTCTTCTCTCTAAAAACAACATGGCAGCTCGACTTGGGCTTGGAAAGTTTCATTGGAAGGAACCACAAGACTTCTGGACCAGAACCAGACCAGAGGTCAGATGTTTACCCAGAATGCACTGCAGCAAACAGCTCCTCCCAGCTGTCAGCACGGTGGCGGAGGCTGATGGTTCGGGCTCCTGTCAGTCCCTGAGTGGACCAGAAACTCCTCTGGAGTCAAACAGCTGAAGCTTGGACCAAACTGGGTCCAGCAGAACCGTGATCCAGAACACAGCAGCTGATCCACAACAGAACGGGTCAGAAACAACAGAACCAGAACCTCAACCTGACTGGACCTCTGGAGTGGACCTTCAGGGAGCTGAGCAGAACCCAAAACTGGTGCCAGAACCCCTCCAGAACCACAAGGACTGATGAAGTTCTAGGATCAGGAGGATCCAGCAGATCCATCTGAAGAAGGTGATCTGTTCGGCTGTAACCGTAAAGAGCTGAGATGTTTTAGCTGCTGTGATGTTTTAGCTGCTGTGATGTTTTAGCTGCTGTGATGTTTTAGCCGCTGTGATGTTTTAGCTGCTGTGATGTTTTAGCTGCTGTGATGTTTTAGCTGCTGTGATGTTTTAGCTGCTGTGATGTTGTAGCTGCTGAGATGTTTTAGCTGCTGTGATGTTTAGCTGCTGATGTTTTAGCTGCTGTGATGTTTTAGCTGCTGTGATGTTTTAGCTGCTGTGATGTTTTAGCTGCTGTGATGTTTTAGCTGCTGTGATGTTTTAGCTGCTGTGATGTTTTAGCTGCTGTGATGTTTTAGCTGCTGTGATGTTTTAGCTGCTGTGATGTTTTAGCTGCTGTGATGTTTTAGCTGCTGTGATGTTTTAGCTGCTGTGATGTTTTAGCTGCTGTGATGTTTTAGCTGCTGTGATGTTTTAGCCGCTGTGATGTTTTAGCCGCTGTGATGTTTTAGCCGCT
Organism: Garcialebias charrua; assembly: GCA_038048925.1. Lineage (NCBI taxonomy): Eukaryota > Metazoa > Chordata > Actinopteri > Cyprinodontiformes > Rivulidae > Garcialebias > Garcialebias charrua. The sequence goes on from JBBPBX010059982.1 coordinate 9,952, forward strand.
GTGATGTTTTAGCTGCTGTGATGTTTTAGCCGCTGTGATGTTTTAGCTGCTGTGATGTTTTAGCCGCTGTGATGTTTTAGCCGCTGTGATGTTTTAGCCGCTGTGATGTTTTAGCCGCTGTGATGTTTTAGCCGCTGTGATGTTTTAGCCGCTGTGATGTTTTAGCCGCTGTGATGTTTTAGCCGCTGTGATGTTTTAGCCGCTGTGATGTTTTAGCCGCTGTGATGTTTTAGCCGCTGTGATGTTTTAGCCGCTGTGATGTTTTAGCCGCTGTGATGTTTTAGCTGCTGTGATGTTTTAGCCGCTGTGATGTTTTAGCTGCTGTGATGTAGCTGCAGATGGCGCGGAGCAGCTGATGAAGATGAATTGCAGCTGAAACGGCCGCTGAAGATTCCTCCAGATGTTTCAGCCTCTCCTCCTCCTCTTCATTCGGAGGAGAGGATCGTTGGAGCTGCAGCTGAAGAAGCACAAGACTCAAATTTACAGAAGCTAAACTTCTGCTCACAGCAGCAACACACTTCAGAAACGCATAACAAGCCAATGGTTCAACATCTCAAAAGTCCCGCTAAACCTAAATGTAGCTGAACGGCAGCTAAAAGCTAAAAAAAGCACAAGTTTAGCTAAACTGGGAAATGTGTGGGAGGCTAGTTTAAAAGCAGCAAACAGCTAACTAGAAGCTAAATGAATCAAAGAGTTGAAAATAAGGAAAGGCCAGCTGAAAACAAAGAGCAGCAGAATGGCAGAAAACCAGCCGAATGGAAGCTAAAAGCTAAATATATTGAAAGGTTACCTAAAACCCTTAAAGTGGCCGAAGACGAACATGAACTAGCAGCTGAAGAAGAGTTCAACAGGAAGTGAACAGACCTCGATGAGGTGAAGTTCTCAGCAGAGAACAGGGCGACGGTGAATGCTGACTCAGCGTTTGACCAAAGCTTCGCCTCATCGTTTTAGTTTTCTGGAAGTTTTAAAAGTTGATTTTCAGAAAAGTTTTAATTTTTCACCGTTTGAACAAACCGAAGCTTCAACAGAACGTTGAACCTCAGGCTCGGTCAAAACTAGGACTGCGAATCTCTCAGTGTCTGGAGAATCGATTCGATTCTGATTTTTGGTGTCACGATTCGATACAAACTCGATTTTTCGATTCAGAAACGATTTTTCTATTAAAATGGTCATATGAATTTAGTTTCAGTTTTGTAACTGACAAGCTGAAAAGAATAAACAACAATGTAAACAAATGGAACATTTATTTAAAACAATAATTTTAGGTTCCTTATTGTATCAAATTTTTTGCATCGTTTGATATTTATACCAAAAATAGGAACAAATAATACAGGAATGCATTAAATTCTGTAACTTAAATTACCAGTATTAGCTTAGTTGCCTGGATTTCTCTAAAACAATAAAATAAAAATCTAGGAACAAATAATTCATCCATCCATCATCTTTAACCNCCCTTCGTCTGCCTCGGGCCTTGGGGGGGCGGATCTCTGATGCTTCACGGTCGCTACTGAATGTTCTATTGGAGGAACCTTATTCACTTATGCATGCTCACAGCCACACACAAATGGATGCAGGGATGTATATGTAGATATCATATGCAGATATATAGATGGATATGTGATATGAATGTATATGTATGTATACTGTATTTATATTTGTAGGTATGGGTATGTTTATTTATGGAAATCTACTGCAAGGTCATGAATATTATTAGTCTTTATGCATGTGTGTTTCGTTGCTGTGTTCTGTCATGTGCTTTGCAGGATTGCGGACGGAGGTTGGGTGTGTTTGCCTTGTGCTCTTTTTGTGGATAATTGTTGTTTTGTTGTCTTTCTATCTTTCCTTTCTCTCTATTAAAATATATTTACTGTATATATATCGGTGTGAGAGGATGGCTGTAAGGTGAGAAGGGAGGCCATCTATAAAAAAATAAAATATAAAAAAAGGTTTTTGTTTTTGTCTGTGTTTCTGAGACAACGTGAAACAACAGCAATGTTAAACAACATTCAACAACAACAATGTTCAACAACAATGTTTAACAAAAAAAACAACGTTCAACAACAACGTTCAACAACAAAGTTCAACAACAACGTTCAACAACAACGTACAACAACAATAACGTTCAACACCAACAACAACGTTCAACAACAAAGTTCAACAACAACGTTCAACAACAACGTACAACAACAATAACGTTCAACACCAACAACAACGTTCAACAACAACAACGTTCAACAACAACAACAATGTTCAACAACATCAATGTACAACAACAATGTTCAACAACAACAATACAATGTACAACAACAATGTACAACAACGTTCAACAATAACAACGTTCAGCAACAACAACGTTCAACAATAACAACAGCAACGTTCAACAACAACAGTGTACAACAACAACAGTGTACAACAACAACTACGTTCAACAACAACAATGTTAAACAAAAACAATGTTCAACAACAACGTTCAACAACAACAATGTTCAACAACAATAGTGTACAACAACAACATTCAACAACAACAATACAATGTACAACTACAATGTACAACAACAATGTTCAACAATAACAACGTTCAACAACAACAATGTTCAACAACAACAATGTTCAACAACAACAGTGTACAACAACAACATTCAACAACAACAACGTTCAACAACAACAATGTTCAACAACAACAACAACGTTCAACAACAACAATGTTCAACAACAATAGTGTACAACAACAACAACAGTGTACAACAACAACAACGTTCAACAACAATGTTCAACAAAAACAATGTTCAACAACAATAATGTTCAACAACAACAATGTTCAACAACGTTCAACAACAATAATGTTCAACAACAACGTTCAACAACAACAACATTCAACAACAACAATGTACAATGACAACAATGTACAACAACAACAATGTACAACAACAACAATGTACAACAACAATGTTCAACAACAACAATGTTAAACAACAACAACAACAATGTTCATCAACAACAATGTACAACAACAACAACGTTCAACAACAACAGTGTACAACAACAACGTTCAACAACAACAATGTTCAACAACGACGATGTTAAACAACAACAATGTTCAACAACAATGTTTAACAACAACAATGTTCAACAACAACAACATTCAACAACAACGATGTTCAACAACAATGTTCAACAACAACAATGTTCAACAACAATGTTAAATAACAACAATATTCAACAACAACAACGTTCAACAACAACAATATTCAACAACAACAACAATGTTCAATAACATCAATGTACAACAACAATGTTCAACAACAACAATACAATGTACAACAACAATGTACAACAACAACGTTCAACAATAACAACAATCAGCAACAACAACGTTCAACAATAACAACTTTCAACAACAGCAACGTTCAACAACAATAGTTTACAACAACAACAACAACAGTGTACAACAACAACAATGTTCAACAACAACAATGTTCAACAAAAATAATGTTCAACAACAACGTTCAACAACAACAACAACAACGTTCAACAACAATAGTGTACAACAACAACAACGTTCAACAACAACATTACAATGTACAACAACAATGTTCAACAATAACAACGTTCAACAATGTTCAACAACAACAGTGTACAACAACAACAACAACAACAACAAGGTTCAACAAGGTTCAACAACAACAATGTTCAACAACAACAACAACAACAACAACAATGTTTGACAACAATAGTCTACAACAACAACAACAGTGTACAACAACGTTCAACAAAAATGTTCAACAACAATGTTCAACAACGTTCAACAACAATAATGTTCAACAACAACGTTCAACAACAACATTCAACAACAACAATGTAAAACAACAATGTACAACAACAACGTTCAACAACAACAATGTTCATCAACAACAACAACAATGTACAACAATGTACAACAACAACAACAACGTTCAACAACAACAGTGTACAACAACAACGTTCAACAACAACAATGTTCAACAACAACAATGTTCAACAACAACAATGTTAAACAACAACAATGTTCAACAACAACAATGTTCAACAACAACAACAACATTCAACAACAACAACGATGTTCAACAACAATGTTCAACAACAACGTTAAATAACAACAATGTTCAACAACAACATTGTTCAAAAACAACAACGTTCAACAACAACAGTGTTCAACAACAACAATAACAACATGAGACTGTGACATCAAACGTCAACGTGCAGTTTGTTGCACAGAAACAAGTTTTCATTCAGATTAAACTTCAAGGTAAGATGAAGTTTGGTGTTTCCAGGAATTCGACGCTCGCTGCAGGTGTGGGGTCCAGACAACATGGCCGCCTCTGGAGGACTGTCCAGCTTCACTTGTGACAGAAGTTCATCTGTTCTTCTGTTTTTGACTTCAGCTTCTCGTTTAGGACGTTTGTTTTGAACTTCGCAGAACTTCTGGCCTCATGTACAAAGACTTGCGTGGATTTCTTACTGAAACATGATGTACGGTCAAATCCAGAAAACTGCGTACGCACAAAAAAATCCAGATGTATCAAACCGTGCGTACGCCTGAATCCACGCACATTCCTTTTGTACATCACAATTAACGTGGAACTGAGCGCACGTGAGACACCTCCCCTGACACGCCTTCATTTACATATGTTAAACAGATGCAAATTACTTCCTGCATGTGTGAAGGACATGTTTGTTTGATCCCTGCGCGATCAGAAATGATTTCTAGATTCAGGAAAATAATGAATTTAATATAATATGAGTGAGGAAAAAAATCCTAAGTAAGAATAGTAATAAAATGTGTTTATCACGCAAAGAACGAGTGATTGTGTGTCGGTATTAGTGTGTGCGCGCACCCTGCTTTGNGGTCAAATCCAGAAAACTGCGTACGCACAAAAAAATCCAGATGTATCAAACCGTGCGTACGCCTGAATCCACGCACATTCCTTTTGTACATCACAATTAACGTGGAACTGAGCGCACGTGAGACACCTCCCCTGACACGCCTTCATTTACATATGTTAAACAGATGCAAATTACTTCCTGCATGTGTGAAGGACATGTTTGTTTGATCCCTGCGCGATCAGAAATGATTTCTAGATTCAGGAAAATAATGAATTTAATATAATATGAGTGAGGAAAAAAATCCTAAGTAAGAATAGTAATAAAATGTGTTTATCACGCAAAGAACGAGTGATTGTGTGTCGGTATTTGTGTGCGCGCGCACCCTGCTTTGGTGCGCAACTGGCTCATCCATCCAGTGAAAATATTAACTTTGCGCACGAGTTTATTACCATAATTACTGTAAACACAGAGGAACTTAGATGTTTGGTAGAACATAGATCTTTGTTTATTTAATAGCTGATATGAAGAAACGAGTCTCTGCGCCTCAGTGGAGAGTTTTCATGACATGACGTGATGTTGGAGTCTCCACAAACGCTGCGCACGCCACAGCCTTTGTGCGCAGTCTGTTTGTCTGTGAAGCTTTTACTCTCCTACTTACAGCATTTTCACAAGTTATAAGGTGTACTTTCACGTGTCATTTTGGAGAAATCTACAATAAACGCAGATTATGAAACACCTCCACTGCCGGCGAGGGTGCGCGCGCGCTCCAAAGCGCGACCATAACTCAGCCTTTAGAATCATATAGATGAGACCATTCCATTGGATATGATCCGGCTTTGTGTGGACTGGACAGCCCCGATCGTTCTGCCAGCTCCCTCTGGAAAGCTCCTGCGGAACAGTTTGATCGCTGCTTCTGTATGCACGCGTGATGCACGGCTCCTGTGTTGCGCTCCAGTGCGCAGCAGTGCCAAACTGAAAAAGGATTATTTCTGAAAACGGCTGATAAGCCATATCATAGATCAGAAAATTATATCTGTTTATAAATAAATGCTCTGCGTGTTACACTATTTATTATATCCTCCAATAAGGCTGAATCCGTTCCTGTTAAATGTATTTTTTGCACAACTTTGTGCGTCCTTTATTTAACTGCGTCCATGTGGATGTAATAATTGTTAATCATGTGTGTTTGGTGGGAATATTAATTATTTTCACATCATGAACAGCTTCTCAGAATCACCTGTAAGTGTCGCCAAAGGAACCAAAACCACAGAAACGTGCGTACGCCAGCCTTGGAGTTGCCGTGGAACTGCGCACATTTCCACGTTCAGTTCTGTTTTGATACATACGGAGTTTTGCGTTGAAAATGGCGTACGCAAGGTTTTTGTGCGTACGCACCGTTGATACATGAAGCCCCTGGTGAGTATCAGTGGTTTGATGGTTTATTTAATAATTTACCAGTTAAACACAGTTTTAGACCAAGATCACATTTTGATGAGAAATTACGGATAAAATCATATTAATTTAGCTGATCAGCCTGAATCAGCTTCACTTATAGTTGTATAATGAATATTTGTTTGAGTTTTAATAAAATCTGTCCAGTGGTTCATGAGATATTTTGCTAACGGACAACATGCACAGATTATTGCCCACCTTTTGATCTTTTTAACTGTTTGGACACGGGTTAGTTACCTACAAGCTGAACTGACAACAGAACCGTTGCAGCTGGATTAGCTGTTAAATAAAAAGCTGAGTCATGTCTAATCCTGATGAGGACATTGTTTTCATTCTGCTGACTCATGCCTCAGAGGCTGCACCGTTATAAAAACATCAGAAGACTCGGCTGGATTCTCTCGTCATGTGAACTTTTCCCTCAGAGTGATTTACAGCTGTGCTTCGTGTTTTAGTTTCCATGACGACAGGAAAACCTTCAGCTCATCACCCTCCTCCTCCTCTTCCTCCTCCTCTTCCTCCTCCTCCTCCTCCTCCTCCTCGTCTTTGGACCTGTCGACTCTGCAGGGAGTAAACCCGGTCAGCAGTGGACTGAAACAGAACTTCACATCAGTCTGTTCTGTCAGTTTATTGTGATAATGCAGATGTTTATGTTTATTGTGATAAATGCAGATGTTTGGTTTGTGTTTATTGTGATAAATCGATGGTTACGTATTGTAACCCCAGATTCTATGAGTGTAAGCGTAGCCCTTTAAAGCTACACCTATTGGGTTAATCCCGCGCGCCTCGCGCCAACATTGAAGACTTTTAGTCCACGCCCACCTGCTGTGGGCCCCGCCCTCGGTCCACTATAAAACCACGGTGGACCATAGTTCTGCTCCCAAAAAGGCAATATTTTTCTTTTGCCATTTGAGAGCCAGTGAGGCCCAGGTTTAAAGGGCTACGCTTACACTCACAGAATCTGGGGTTACAATACGTAACCATCATTCTATTTCGTGTAAGCTCTGCCCTTTGAAGCTACACCTATTGGGTTTAAAGGCGGAGCAGGATATGGTCCATGCCTCACTGGGTCTGATTGGAGCCATAACACACACTGTCAACCGCCAACACCACAATAAGTACAAAAAATGCACCACCAATTGAAACACAAGGTGCATAATATCAGGTGAACAACCCTCATTATCTGATGGCAGGTGAATAAATGCTTATTCATAGTCTGGATCAAATAACTCCAAAATAATTATTTCTAACTGAAGGAATGTCTGAACCATAATAACCCATCAAATAAAGACAGAGACAACTGTGTCATCTTAATACATTTTTTATTGAAGATGAAAAAACAATTACTCTGCTGCAACCCTGAGAACAGAATGAGTCAGAGAAGAGCTGGAAACATCTCGTAAGTAAAAATGGATGAAAGGAGAGGCTGACGACCAAGAGGCCGCCGAGCAGATGTCCTGCACAGAAACACCTCTATACAGGGCTGTGGAAGCTGCGATTCCTCTCGTAGAATGAGCTTTTATTCCCTCAGGGGGCTCAAGACCAGCAGAGCTGTAGGCCTGAGCAATAGCTTCACATAACCAGTGTGACCGCCGCTGAGGTCAGAGGTTGACCTTGAGATTGACCTCTGAAATGCACAAAAAGCTTATCAGACTTACGCATTGCAGCAGTGCGAGCCACATAACACCTTAGTGCTCGTACTAGACAAAGTAAATGAAGATGTTCATCATCTGCACAGCTGTGAGGGGGGAGACAAAAACCGTCCAGTGTAATGATTCTGGACCTAAATGAACTCGTAATGCTTTTAGGGGTAAAAGCAGGGCTCGGCCTAAGTTCAGCTGAACTCCGATCTCCTTGAATTTTAAAAAAGGAAGGAGAAACAGACAGGCCTGTCAAGTCACTTACCCTCTTAGCTGATGTTAAAGCTAACAACAGAGTTGTTTTAAAGGATAAAAACTTTAATGGTATCTGATCTAACGGCTTGAATGGATCTTTAGTTAATGAATTCAATACAGTAACCAGATCCCATTGTGGAGCCAAGGTGCGTGAGACTGGTCTCAGCCGTCGGGCTCCTTTCAAAAAACGCTTCATTAGGGGGTGATTAAACACAGTTCTATCATTGAACCCCTCGTGACAGGAAGAAATTGCTGCAGCATAAAGTTTAATTGTGCTGAAGGCCAAATTCCTGTCCAGCAGTAACTGTATATATGACAGAATGGAGCCCGAGGACATGAAGATGGATCCAACTGTTTTTTAAAAAGCAACGTTATCACTTCTACAACCACAAAATGTTTTACTGATTTAGAAAAAAAAAACAGTTGTATTTATCGGGTAATTTTATCTTCACAGCTGAACCTCCAGTTTAAAGGAATATTCTGCTGATTCTTTCCACCGGTGCAGTTTGTGTCCTGATGTTTGGACCTGTAACACCTCAGTCAGATAAAACATGGAGCTGCTCAGGTCCAAACAGACCCGGAGGGGCAGAACCGAGGTTCTGGTCCGGGTCAGACTGAGCGCCGACTGCAGGGGGAGTCTGGGACTCGTCGTGACTCCACGAGGCATTTGAAGCAGCCAGAAGATGAATCATTCGCCTGTTCAGGCAGCCGTTGTTCTGCTGGAAGTGACTTCACCGACTCACCGAAGCAGAGACAAACATTTCTGTTCAGAAACAAAATCGTTTGATTTGAGCCACAAATAACTGGCATTTGCAATCTTCGCCTGTTTTGCTCTTAGCTATTTAGCTCATTTTAGCTCCTGACAGTCTTGTTTTACCTTTTTTTTATTCATTTCAAATTTAAAAGAAAACAAAAAACTATTTACAATTCCACGTAAATAAAAAAAACAATACATGAAATGAAAGGAAGCAGAAATAGATAAAATCTTATTATGTCTGCCCCTTCTTTAACAAATGTAATTCAAACAATCAATTCAAACAACAGTAATCCACAAAAAATACACAATAAATAACTCATCATACTTTACTATACATAAATTTTGATACAAACCAATTTATAAATTTTTTTCCAGAAACCTAATTTTATTCATTTTCTTGAACAAAGTTGTTGTTTTTGCAACTTTCATATTGTTTTCTAAACCATTCCATAAACCATTTCCATAAATTATAGTAGACCTACTCTTTAAACTAGTTCTATGTTGTGGCATAACAAAAACATCTGTACCCTTAAGATTGTAAGTACTCCTTTTTACAAAAAACTTTTGGATACAGTATTTGAGGGTAATGTGAAGTTCTGAGCCTTGTACAGTATTAAAAGAATATTATAGTCAACCAGATCATAAAATTTCAGTAATTTCAATTTGCACAACAAAACATTTGATGGATCTTTTTAAGGTTCCTTAGTTAATATCTTCACCTAGTTGTTGACCTTGTGTTGATTTTGCATATGACAAATAAACATAACCTGAACCTACTTTCAAAATTAAGACTTTTTTGGGGGTAAAACTACAATTTTAGCTGTTCCATCAAAATCTTCAGCTCGTTCAGGAGATGGACGCTACACTTTAAAAAAAAATAACTTTATTGATAAATATGTGTAGAAACATGCCACCATTACTCCTAAATGTTCCCTTAAATCTAATTTTAGCTCCTAGCCGGCCTTCAGCTCTTCCTAGCTAGTATTCAGCTAATTTGGGTTTTTACTGGCGTTTTGCTACCTTTTAACATTTTGTTCCTTTCAGCTGATGTTGTGCAACTTTTAGCTTCAGAGGTTTCAGCTTCAGTAAACTTCAGCGGTCAGGCTGAACTTTGTACAGGATTCCTTCAGCTTCTGTTTTAAGGAGCAGCAGGAAAGAGACTTTGAGCTTTTAGCAGCCGAGACGCCGCAGAGCTCGTTAAATCGACTTCCTGTCACCTGAATTGATCCGCTCCAGGCGGGTCCGTCTGGAGGAACTTCAGCACGAGTGACTCGGGTCAGAGGTCGGCTGTGGTTCTGGTCCTGATGGGACAGAACCTGGATGCGCCGGCCGGGGAGACGCAGGTGAAAGATGCGCCGCTGCTCCGACAAACAGGAAGTCGATCCATGCGAAGCGGCTGCTGCCTCGGCTGCTTAGCAACAGCCAGATGTTTGAGCCGCGTCTCGTCCGTTTTAATTAAACCTCCTGGTCTGAGCGAACAGTCGGGCCACGGAGAAGGAATCCTCCTTTTAGATCCAGAGTGACGCAGGCGTTCAGGATCTTCGGCTGCGAAATGTGAAACATCTCAGCCGAAGCCGAACCAGTAGTCCCACTTTGACCCAGTTTCTTCATGAATGTGGGACACTTTGCAGGAAGGCCTGAAACCGGCGTCTTCAACCACAACCTGTACGGTTTCCCAGAACGCACTGCGGCTCCACACCTGACAGAGCCTGCAGGTAAACAGCTGCAGCTGCTCCAGCAGCTCCGACATCTGGAAACATTTTTACTGATGAAACAAAAAAAATCTCAACACCCGTTTGGTTTCCACCTAAAAACCTGAGGTCAGTTTAAAATAAAAACTTCAACTCGAGACGTTTTGGCAGCTGGACGTCTCCGGGACAGGAAGTGGGACGCAGCAGCAAGCAAAAAAGCGACAGCCGAGGAGGGTTCATGCTGATCCGGTCCAGGGTCTTGGTGCAGAAAGACCAGACTGCAGGCGGCCCGGAGACACAGAGCACCGGGGCAGGAACCAGCTAGGAGACAGTTTTTTTAAAGCTTTCTTGGCCTAAAATAACTAAATTACATTTATATGGCTTTTTTCTTTATAAGTTTTATTTTCTTGAGGGTAGTTTAAACACTACTATATATATATCTAAAAAAGCTAAGTCTGGTCCTCTGGACATTCAAAAAACAAAACTAAACAAAGCAAAAAAATTGTAGAAACGTTTCGTCTTTCGTCCGAAAGACTTCCTCAGTCTGAGCTGCTGCATTCAGCTCAGACTTATAAATAGTTGACTGAGTTCACAACTCAGAGTCAAAGTTTCAGCCTGTCTCAGTAATGCCAAACCACCACCTTCCAACATCAGTAGAGAAGAGAGGGATGCACTCACCACTCTTAGCAAGGACAAAAACATCATAATTCTCCCAGCAGACAAAGGAAGGTGCACAGTGATTTTGAACCAGAAAGACTATCATGAGAAAGTTATGTCACTCCTTAGTGACTTAACCACCGTAAATTACAACTGATCCAAAATTCAGCTGCCCGTATCATTACACGGACCCCCTCAATCCATCACATCACACCTGTTTTACAGCGGCTTCATTGGCTTCCCATCCCATATCGCATCAATTATAAAATACTCCTCCTTACATTCAAAGCTGTCCACAACCTCGCTCCTCCATACCTTTCA
>JBBPBX010059983.1:3521-21584 GCA_038048925.1 Garcialebias charrua
CTAATTTAAATATTTTATTTTTTAGCTAATGCCTAATTTTATTGCTAATTTTTGCTAATTTAAACTTAGCTCCATTTCATATTACAGATCTTATTGTTGCATATTTTCCTAACAGAGCACTTCACTCTCAGACTGCAGGTTTACTTGTGGTTCCTAGAGTTTCCAGCAGCAGAATGGGAGGAAGATCTTTTAGTTCTCAGGCTCCTCTCTAGTGGAACCAACTTCCAGTTTCTGTCTGTGAGGCTGACACATTGTCCAGTTTGAAGACTTTACTTTTTGATAAATTCTACAGGTGATCCCCGACTTATGAACGAGTTCCATTCCTGCGGCCGTTCGTAACACGAAAATCGCCGTAAGTCGGAAAACACACAAGCCGCCACTTATACACGTACATGTATGGTACAAAACAGTTACCAAGTTACCAAGCACTTCGCCTATCCTAACACAGTGCCCTACATCATTATTCAAAAACCCATACAGTACATTTGGAGACAAAATAAAAAGTTAATTTCTTACTTTGAGCTGGTCAAGCCTGTCTCCGTCTTTTAGCATGTTAGCTCGTTGCACGTCCGACCTCTGCAGCTTCAAGCTGCTTCACGTGGTCCAAACTGTTTACAGGAAGGACTGTTAGCTTGTTAACTCCATACATAATGAAGGGAAAAAGAGTGAATAACTTACTGGGAGCCATTTCTCCGCGGTGTCCCTCCAAAAGGCTGCACGCGTTAGCATGTTAGCCCCTCCAATAGCTGTGCGCGTTAGCATGTTAGTTCGGTGTCCATCCAACATCTGAGGCTGCCAAGCGGACATCGAGGTGAGCTCCGCCGCCCATCGGCTCTGTGTCCCCGGTGGGCGTTAGCATCCACCCGTCCATCCGCGGTGTCCATCCAAAAGGCTGCGCACGTTAGCATGTTAGCCCTTCCAATAGCTGCATGCGTTAGCATGTTAGCTCGGTGTCCATCCAACATCTGAGGCTGCCAGGCAGACATTGAGGCGAGCTCCGCCACTCGTCGGCTCCGTGTCCCCGGTGGGGCGTTAGCATCCACCCGTCCATCCTACAGCTAAGCTTGTTAGCATGTTAGCTCGTTGCTCCTCTGGTCCAGCTTGCTGTCTGCTGCTTCACGCGGTCCACAGCGTCATTTTCCTTCGTCCATCCGCAAAACCGCCGTTCAGCTCGCAGCTCATGTATCCGAGCGCAGCAAGCTCTGATCGGACACGGTCCGTCCGAAGCCGGCTGTCGGGGCCGGAGCTAACTGGCTAAACTGGCGGGCACTGCCGAAAACTGACTGCCGAAAACTGACTGCCGAAAACCGACTGCCGAAAACTGTCGGAAACTGCCGGAAACTTCGTGAATTGGCTTAAAAATAATAATAAAAATAAAAATAATAATACTTTATTTATAAAACCATTTAAAACAACTACAGCTGCAACAAAGTGCTGTACACATAAAATCAAAAACGTTTAAACACATAATTTTTTAAAAATTTTATTTCATATTTTTATTAATATGATGCGTTCGTAAAGTTGGATTGCCGTAAGTCGAGGACTACCTGTAGTTAGGGTTTATTTGGGTTTCTTGAGCTGTCCCGTAGTTCTGCTGCTATAGGCTTCGACTGCTGGAGGACAAACTGACCACATGTCCTCTCTCTGCTGCTTCTTTTCATTCATTCAACCTTTATTTAGTCAGGTAAATCTTTTGAACCTCATGGGCTCATTTACGAAAGCGACCTGCTAAAACTAAAGAACAATGAACAGCAATGGTAGAATTTCCTTAAACAATAAACAAACAAACAATAAACAATAGAAAACAAAAGAGAGAGAAAAAAAACAAAAATTTTTTTTTTTTTTTTTTTAACAAAGTATCAAAAAACTAGCAAAACATTATAAGGTAGACGTATAAAATCAAAGACAGGAACAAATCTGCATTGGTTTTTGCCAGGATTCCAACAGATTCTGAAAACCATTTAGAGAAGTCAAGGTCGAGAGCTTCAGATCTTTTTGTAAGATATTCCATGAAGCAGGAGCAGAGTAGGAGAAGGCCCTTTTTCCAAGTTCAGTCCTCACTGACGGAACACTGCAGGTAATCATGTCCTGAGAGCGCACGCTGTAGCTGCACTCACGCAAAGACATGTAGGAGGAGATGTATGAGGGCAGCAGACCAAGAAGTGATTTAAAGATGAAAATGTACCTTCTTTACTTGTTCTGCTCATGTTTGTATTTGTATTTATTTCTATCTTAACATGTTTTTTGTCTTTCCTTCTGAAAAGTACACCCAGACCCATCATTCTGTGTCTGTTTTTTTTAAAACTTCCTGTCCTCTCAAACCAGCCGGTTGAAGCAGATGGTCCACAAAAGACGTAAAGTTAAACATTCTGTGAGCTTTCCCCTCACTTTAATAAAAAACTTCATTTAACCAGGAAGAGATGAACAACCTGTGGCCATGATCGTGTTTTTATCATCAAGAACAACAACGTGGTCAAAAGGAAACAAAACAGCTGATTTGATCTGGAACTGAGGAGCAAGGTCGACTTTTCTTCAGAGATGAAACTCTGGACTTTGCCTTCACTTTCCCTCTCGCCCTCTGAGGTCAGATTCTCAGAATGAGAAACTTTTCTCTCATAGTGAAACTGACGGAGTTCCTCCTGGTTTCTGTCTCTTCAGGGCTGAAGTGGAATGATGGTCGGCCGCAGGAGGCTGTGCGGCCGACCCGACTCAGGGTCACCGGGTCGTCCAAATGAAGTGTAGCGCCTGAGGGGCCGACGTCTTTCTTCTCTGAGGGCCTGTAAGAATCTGGGACTTTCATCTGTCGTCATCTGGCTGAAAAAATGTTAACATTATGACATAAACACGAAGTTTGTGTTTGTGGAAATAAGACGTTTTTAAAAAAGCTGGAAAGTTTAGACGAATGAAAATGTTGTTAAACATTTTGTGGTAAAATCTCTAAAAATCCATCCATCCATCCATCCATCCATCTTCTTCCGCTTATCCGGGGTCGGGTCGCGGGGGTAGCAGCCTAAGTAGGGAGGCCCAGACTTCCCTCTCCCCAGCCACTTGGAGCAGCTCCTCTGGGGGAATCCCAAGGCGTTCCCAGGCCAGCCGAGAAACATAGTCCCTCCAGCGCGTCCTGGGTCTTCCTCTGGGTCTCCTCCCGGTGGGACATGCCCGGAACACCTCACCAGGGAGGCGTCCAGGAGGCATCCTAACCAGATGCCCGAGCCACCTCAACTGGCTCCTCTCGATGTGGAGAAGCAGCGGCTCTACTCCGAGTCCCTCCCGGATGACTGAGCTTCTCACCCTATCTCTAAGGGAGAGTCCAGACACCCTGCGGAGAAAACTCATTTCAGCCGCTTGTATCCGAGATCTTGTTCTTTCGGTCATAACCCAAAGCTCATGACCATAGATGAGGGTGGGAACGTAGATCGATCGGTAAATTGAGAGCTTTGCCTTTTGACTCAGCTCTCTCTTCACCACGACAGACCGGTACAGCGCCCGCTTCACTGCGGACGCTGCACCTATCCGCCTATCGATCTCACGCTCCAGTTTTCCCTCATTCGTGAACAAGATCCCGAGATACTTAAACTCCTCCACTTGGGGCAGGACCTCCTCCCCGACCCGGAGAGGGCATGCTACCCTTTTCCGGCTCAAGACCATGGCCTCGGATTTGGAGGAACTGATCCTCATCCCGGCCGCATCACACTCGGCTGCAAACCGCTCCAGTGAAAGTTGTAAATCACGAACTGATGAAGCCAGTAGGACCACATCATCTGCAAAAAACAGAGAAGCGATTCTAAGGTCACCAAAACGGATCCTCTCAACACCTTGGCTGCGCCTAGAAATTCTGTCCATAAAAGTTATGAACAGAATCGGTGACAAAGGGCAACCTTGGCGGAGTCCAACTCTCACCGGAAACGAGCCTGACTTACTGCCGGCAATGCGGACCAAGCTCTGACACCGGTCGTACAGGGACCTAACAGCCCTTATCAAAGGGCCTGGTACCCCATACTCCCGGAGTACCCCCCACAGAACCCCCCGAGGGACGCGGTCGAATGCCTTCTCCAAGTCCACAAAGCACATGTAAACTGGTTGGGCAAACTCCCACGCACCCTCCAGGACCCTGCTGAGGGTGTAGAGCTGGTCCAGTGTTCCACGACCAGGACGAAAACCACACTGCTCCTCCTGAATCCGAGGTTCGACTATCCGACGGACCCTCCTCTCCAGAACCCCTGAATAGACCTTACCAGGGAGGCTTAAGAGTGTGATCCCCCTATAGTTGGAACACACCCTACGGTCCCCCTTTTTAAATAGGGGAACCACCACCCCAGTCTGCCAATCCAAGGGAACTGCCCCCGATGTCCACGCGATATTGCAGAGTCGCGTAAGCCAACACAACCCTACAACATCCAGAGCCCTAAGGAACTCCGGGCGAATCTCATCCACCCCCGGAGCCTTGCCACCGCGGAGCTTTTTAACCACCTCGGCGACCTCAGCACCAGAGATCGGAGAACCCGACCCAAAGTCCCCAGGCTCTGCTTCCTCAGTGGAAGACGTGCCAGTAGGATTGAGGAGGTCTTCGAAGTATTCCGCCCACCGACTCACAACATCCCGAGTTGAGGTCAGTAGCACGCCACCTCCACCATAAATGGTGTTGGTCTCGTACCTCTTTCCCCCCCTGAGACGCCGGATGGTGGACCAGAATCGCCTCGAAGCCGTACGGAAGTCATTCTCCATGGCCTCTCCGAACTCCTCCCACGCCCGAGTTTTTGCCTCAGCAACCACCCGAGCCGCATGCCGCTTGGACTGCCGGTACCTATCAGCTGCTTCCGGGGTCCCACAAGCCAAAAAGGCCCAATAGGACTCCTTCTTCAGCCTGACAGCATCCCTCACTGCCGGTGTCCACCACCGGGTTCGAGGGTTGCCACCTCGACAGGCACCAACAACCTTGCGGCCACAGCTCCGATAAGCTGCCTCGACAATAGAGGCGCGGAACACGGCCCACTCGGACTCCATGTCCCCCGCCTCCCTCGGAACGTGTTCAAAGCTCTCCCGGAGGTGGGAGTTAAAGCTCCGTCTTACGGGAGACTCTGCCAGACGTTCCCAGCAGACCCTCACGATACGTTTGGGTCTGCCAGGTCTGACCGGCATCCTCCCCCACCATCGGAGCAAACTCACCACCAGGTAGTGGTCAGTAGACAGCTCCGCCCCTCTCCTCACCCGAGTGTCCAAGACATGCGGCCGCAGATCAGATGAGACGACAACAAAGTCGATCATCGAACTGCGACCTAGGGTGTCCTGGTGCCAAGAGCACATATAATAATAATAATAATAATGTCTATTCCTGTCATCTGCGTATGTTCCCATACACAGACGAAATTCGTCTCTGCATTTAACCCAACCACCTACCAGGTGGTGCAGTGAGCAGCCCGAAAGCGCCCGGGGAGCTGGAGAAATAGGTGTGCACTCATAGACACCCCAAGCTGGGTAGTGGCCGGGGCGCGAACCCGCGACCTTCGGATCCGTAGTCAAAAGCCCTGCCACTAGACCTATGGACACCCTTATGCTAAACATGGTGTTCGTTATGGACAATCCATGACGAGCACAGAAGTCCAATAACAGAACACCACTCTGGTTCAGATCAGGGGGGCCGTTCCTCCCAACCACACCCCTCCAGGTCTCACTGTCATTGCCCACGTGAGCGTTGAAGTCCCCCAGTAGAACAAGGGAGTCCCCAGGAGGCGCACTCTCCAATACCCCCTCCAAGGACTCCAAAAAGGGTGGGTAGTCTGAGCTGCCGTTTGGTGCATAGGCACAAACAACAGTCAGAGCCCGTCCCCCCACACGTAGGCGAAGGGAGGCTACCCTCTCGTTCACCGGGGTGAACCCCAACGTACAGGCACCAAGATGGGGGGCAACCAGTATGCCCACTCCTGCTCGGCGCCTCTCACCAGGGGCAACTCCAGAGTGGAAGAGTGTCCAACCCCTCTCAAGGAAACTGGTTCCAGAGCCAGAGCCATGCGTTGAGGTGAGTCCGACTATTTCTAGTCGGAACCTCTCAACCTCACACACTAGCTCAGGCTCCTTCCCCACCAGAGAGGTGACATTCCATGTCCCAATGGCCAGCTTCTGTAGCCGAGGATCAGACCGCCAGGGTCCCCGCCCTCGGCCGCCACCCATCTCACATTGCACCCGACCCCTTTGGCCCCTCCCACAGGTGGTGAGCCCATGGGAAGGGCTAAAAATCTTCAAACTTAAACCGTAAAAACATTTGAAGGCATCAAAATGTCTGCTCGGTCACAAAAAGTTCAAACTTTGATCGATGGTTCTGCTGTGAGGTCCAAACAGAACCGGGCTCACGTTTGGGCGGGTCGAGGTTTTTCACAGGTCGACGAGATGAGAAATGAAAATGTTGATTAAAATAAATGAAAGACGGGAGAACAGGAAGACGTCGTCTGAATCTCCTGAGGTAAAAACTCAAAGCGTCAGAAGAACAAAAAGAACGAATGGAAAAACATTTAAACACATCGTGAACCCTGAAGAGATGAACAACCAATGAAACTAAATCCAGTTATTACAGCTAAATACACACCCATCCATTCATCCATCCATTCATCCATCCATCCATCCATACATACATCCATACACATTCATCCATACACATAGGCTATCCATCTATACAGTACATCCACATCCATCCTCTTTATCTGTTTTCTTCCGTTTTGGGTCACGGGGTGGGCACCAGTGACCACCGTGTGAGAGGTGGGGCACACCTGGACATGTCTCTAGTCCATCACAGAGACATCTTGGACATGTCTCCAGTCCATCACAGAGACAGAGACAAACGAGACAAACAACCATTCACTCTCTCTCTCAGTTTAGAGTCACCAATCAGCCTAACGTTCATGTTTTTCTGTGGGAGAAAACCTATAGCTTGGAGAGAACCTGCAAACTCCACCCAGAGAGGCCCCCTGGCCAGGATTTGAACCAGCAACCTGCTTGCTGAGAGGCAGCAGCTCTACTAACTGCACCACTGTGCTGCGCACCCTAAATAAACAAAAGAAAATACAGTAATAATAACTAACAAACAATAAAGAAAATTAACAAAAGGCTAGCTAAAATATAAAAATAGATAGAAGCTAAGAGGTTAGTTGGAAGTAGCAAAATACTAGCTAGAAGCTAAATGGCTAGCTAAAAGTTACAAATACTGTAGGTAGATGCTAAAAGGCTAGCTCAAATTCTATACGTTGCAAAAAGCTAGCTAAAATGTTAAGTTTACTTTAAACAGAATTTAAAGAAAAAATTGGTTTTTGGAAGAATTCAAGAGATCTGTTATTTTAGTTCATAAATAAAGTTAGACTACGAAAAAAGCAGAATGGTAGCTACAAGCAGCAAAATCTAGCTAAAACAACAAAAAAGCTAAAACTTAACTAAAACTCAACCAAAGATTGAAAATAGAAAAATGCTCGATAAAAGTAGCAGAATGGTTGCTGAAAGTAGCAAAAGGCTAGCTAAAAGCTAAAAGTGGAAGAATGGTTGCTGAAAGTAGCAAAAGGCTAGCTAAAAGCTAAAAGTAGCAGAATGATGCTGAAAGTAGCAAAAGGCTAGCTAAAAGTGGAAGAATGGTTGCTGAAAGTAGCAAAAGGCTAGCTAAAAGCTAAAAGAAAACAAATGCTTCCTGAAAGTAGCAAAAGACTAGCTAAAAACTAAAAGAAGCAGAATGGTTGCAGAAAGTAGCAAAAGGCTAGCTAAAAGCTAAAAGTGGGAGAATGGTTGCTGAAAGTAGCAAAAGGCTAGCTAAAAGAAGACAAATGGTTCCTGAAGACTAGCTAAAAGCTAAAAGAAGACAAATGGTTCCTGAAAGTAGCTAAAGCTAAAAGAAGACAAATGGTTCCTGAAGACTAGCTAAAAGCTAAAAGAAGACAAATGGTTCCTGAAAGTAGCTAAAGCTAAAAGAAGACAAATGGTTCCTGAAAGTAGCAAAAGTCCAGCTCAAATAGCAAAAGCTACCTAACAGTAACAAAAGCCAAACTAAGAGGTAAGAGTAGAACAATGCTAGCTAAAAATCTGAAATTAGTAGCTAAAAGCTAAATGTAGCATATGAAGACAAAAGTTTGCTGAAGCAGATTTCTAACATTGTTGTAAAATAATAAAAATGAAATGTGTTTCTAGAGAAAATGTCTTCAGACAAATAAAGCTTAAATTTACATGGACTTTTTTAAAAACAATAAAACTTTTAGTTTGTTCTGATCTAAAGCCAAACGTTAAAAAGCTGTTTTTTTTTTTTACTAACAGTGTTGTACAAACACAGCTGGACAGATGTGGTCAGAAACATTTTGAAACGTCTCCTCCGTCACACGAGCTCTTCTGAAATAGACAGCAGAATATTTAGCTGTGCTCCAATCAGACGGTATTAATAGCCGGTGGTGTCAGCGGTGACTTCACATCAACCTGGATTACCGACCTGACCTCATAAACTTTTCAGCACCGTCTCCCTGCCGGGGGGAGGGTGGGGGAGGCATCTGTTTCTCCCAGGCCCAACATTTTCCTGATGTGTGGCGCCCAAAATAAAAACACAACTACAAACATGTCAGCTCTAATTAGATGCAGATGTCATCTGTTTAAAAGGTGCCTCGCCTAGAACTGGAATGTGGACCCGGAACGGGTTTTGTGACACAATCAGCAGCGAAGGTAGCCATGGCATCTGGCAGCAGGTGGTGTGTGGGGGGTGTCATGCATTACTAAACATCCCCACAGAACTTTGGCTCAACCTCATTAACAGTTTAATCAGGAGAACGTTGGAGTGTGAGACGTCCGGTTCTGGTTTTTTGAGTTTATTTTGGTTTCCGGGTTCATGACAAACTGTCTTCTCTGAGTTTTGGCTCCTGTTCAGGTTTTCCTCATCACAGATACGTTGGATTCTAACTGTCCCATGGTCCTCGCTCTGACAAGATTGTCGTTTCAAGAGACGCCAAATATTTTCAGCTGCCGTTAACGTTGTGGCTGAAATAAGCAAGACCTTCCCCGAAAAGGATTCTTGTGTTGTTTTAGTTTTGTTTGGTTTTCTGCAGTGATGGAGCCTGTACCTGTACAGGTGTGTAAGCTGTAGGGTTGGGCATCGTTTGAATTTGAGCGATTCCGATTCCGATTCTTCGTTTCGATTCCGATTCTTTTCGATTCTTGATTCCGATTCTTTTTGTAGGCGGTGTTTAAAAAAAAAGACATGTCAATTCAGTTCAGTTTATTTATACTGTATAGCGCCAAGTCACAACAGAAGTCATCTCAGGGCACTGGTCAGAAACAATCAAATATAAAAATAATAAGTTAAAGAAACTTTCATATAAAAATAATAAGTTAACAGAAACTTTCATATAAAAATGATAAGTTAACAGAAACTTTCATATAAAAATGATAAGTTAACAGAAACTTTCATATAAAAATGATAAGTTAACAGAAACTTTCATATAAAAATAATAAGTTAACAGAAACTTTCATATAAAAATGATAAGTTAACAGAAACTTTCATATAAAAATAATAAGTTAACAGAAACTTTCATATAAAAATAATAAGTTAACAGAAACTTTCATATAAAAATAATAAGTTAACAGAAACTTTCATATAAAAATAATAAGTTAACAGAAACTTTCATATAAAAATAATAAGTTAACAGAAACTTTCATATAAAAATAATAAGTTAACAGAAACTTTCATATAAAAATAATAAGTTAACAGAAACTTTCATATAAAAATAATAAGTTAACAGAAACGTTCATATAAAAATGATAAGTTAACACTATTTATCTGAGGAGACTATTTTGAGTTTAACTCCATCATGTTATAAAAGAGCTACAGTAGTTAGCCAGAGTTCTTTCAGGATGAAATATTTTGAACTTCTATTTGAATTTTAGTGCTATGAACTTTTTCCTTTTTGTTAAATTTACTATGAATTTCTCACAGGGCTATTTTCAACCAGTATATACAAGCTTATGAACTTCAATATGTTGTGAATTTTCTTTTCGCAGGGGTACACTTTTACAAGAGAGCTTTATGTTTGAAAACCTCATGGAAACATGAGCTTACTAAGCTGCTCCTGCTGAAGGCACTAATGCACCCACATACCATCAGAGAGGCAGGGGTTTACAACCGGCTGGATGGTGCCGCTCCATTTTAGCATGGAGGATGTGGTGTCCTTGGTTTTCAGTCTGTCTGACCTCAGAATGGTTCTGGACTTGAACAGTTCTTGAGCCCAGAACCAGACCTGGTTTTAATGCAGTGGCCCCTGAGGGCCCGAAGATCACGACCACCCGATGTTGACCTTCAGCCTTGACCTTTGAGCTCGGATCCTTCTAATCTGTTGGTAATATTAACAGCATGATGGAAGGTTCACCGTCTTTCCAATTCTTCATTGAGAAACATTATTTTGAAAGGGTTCCTCTTATTTTGTAGATGCAGTTTTTCCTCGGCCCATCTTTGCTTCTGACAGATGTGCACAGCCCTGCGTGCTGGATTTATTCAAACAAACCTGTGGAAATATTCTTGGAGTTTTATCCAATAACTGTGTGGATGGAAGCTTCAACGTGGAACCGTAACAACTTTTATTTTAACGGTTTTACAGGAAGGAAATCAAAAAAAAGTTGAAGGAAGTGGAAAACAGGCCAAGGTCGGGTGTAAGTGTGTTTCTGATAAAAGCTCTTCAGATATTGTTTCCTCTCCAGCCTTTTCCTGCAGTTCACGCTGACATGTGAGCACAACGGGACAAACGTTTCCTGACAGCGTCTTCCACCGTTGGCCGCCTCAGACGATGGACGACCAGCAAAATGTGTCTGAGGAGCCGCTTCCTGTTCGACACAAACGATGGCGTGCAGCGCATCAGCAACCAACACGACAGAGTCTGTTGGTCCAACGTGGTCCGGAGGGACGGTCTGCTCCTGCCTGGAGCACACTTTGTGTTTCTATTAGACGTGATTGAACTCACCAAGAGGAGCCATGAAGGTCTTTCAACCCCGACCGGGCTCTGCTCACGAAGAACAGTTTAAACATTTACTGAACTGAAGCAACAGTGAGGACTTGAGACACGCCCACCCCGCCACCTCATGAATGCTGTGAGACATTCTGAAGACTCTCTTGTGACACCGTTCATCACTGAGTCTCCAGCTGCCACAGCCCAGTGGAATACCACCTGAACAGCGCACCGGAAATCACCTTTTCTGTGCTGCACTGGGACTTTCTGTCAAACTGGGTTTTTTTCCTTCAAAGAATGAAGAATGGTGGCTCTACGAGAGATCAGCTGTTGTGTTGACTAAACCCTGCTTCATACCATACCATACCATACCATACCATACCATACCATACCATACCAGCTTTATTTGTAGAGCACTTTAGGACCAAAGTGCTGTACACATAATAAAACAATCATGTACAGGTGGTCCCCGACTTACGACGGCCTTGACTTACGACGTTCCGACTTTACGAACGAGCTTACGAACAGTACTGTTGTACAGTAAGTACTGGTATGTGTTTTTAGATGAAAGTGTGTTAGCTAACCGTTTGTAAATAAAGTTCTGTGCATGTTTACAACTGTCAGAACGCAGCTGCCCGATTTTTAACCAGCACACGCAAAAGAGAGCACATTACACCAGTCTTGGCCTCCCTTCACTGGCTACCGGTTCATCTTCGAATCCAATTCAAAATTCTCATGTATGTCTACAAATCGCTGAACAGTCTCGCCCCCGCCTATCTCTCGGATCTGATACACCCATATGTCCCTCCACGTGCTTTGAGGTCAGAGGATCAGGTACTCTTAATAGTTCCAGAAACTCGCCTTAAGCGCAGGGGTGACAGGGCGTTCTCTGTAGCAGGCCCAAGACTCTGGAACGAGTTACCGCTGCTCATCAAACAGGCCCCCTCCCTCTCGGTTTTCAAATCCCGGTTAAAAACTCACTACTACTCCATCGCTTTCAATGCCAGCTGATTTGTATTGGATCGTTTGATTTATGATCTGCAATGTTTTTATGTTTTTCGTGTTGTACTTCATTGTCTGTGTTGCCTGTTGCGTGTTTGTTTGTCCAGCACTTTGGTGTGGACTTGTTCCTGTTTAAAGTGCTTTATAAATAAAATGGTATGGTATGGTATGTTTATGAACCAGTATGTACGCTTGTTCAGTCTCATGTTGATAAACGGGTGTGCGGCGCAGCGTTAGCATACATTTTCCGACTTATGGCCACAAATCCGGTTTTACGAATGCCACGTGTAATGCGTTTCGACTTACGAATTTGCGGGTTACGAACGGTGCGTAGGAACGGAACTCGTTCGTAAGTCGGGGACCACCTGTAATCTCTTTAAACTTTAAGAAGTTCACAGCCATCCAGGCTTTTACGTGAAAACAGAAGGGCCAGAGAGTTAGAGCCATTTTTCTTTAGAGGGACATACATCTGTGTATCATCGGAGTAACAATGAAAGGAGATCCCATATTTTCAAAAAATGGAGCCAAGAGGGAAAAAGTACAGTGTGAAGAATAGGGGGTCTAAAACTGAGCCCTGTGGGACCCCACACAAAAGAGAAGCAGAGGATATTTATGACAAAAACAACTTTATTTCAGCTGCCCCCCCTGCAGGGGCCACATGATGTAAAATGACATGAAAGATCTGACCGTTGTGTGCTTGAGCTCAAACATGCAGCCTCAGGATTGTGAGACAGCAGCACTGACCACTGAGCCACCACAGCTCCCCAACACAAACAAGTTTAAGGATTGCAGCTGAGTGAAAAAGCAGCTAAAGTTTAAATGAAATATTTGAAAGGCCTTCAGGGATCTGAGCTAAAATCATTCTGGCAGCATGGAAGCTAAATGTTTACTGAAGCGTGCAGCTTCAAACATCTCACAGCGACGTTTCAAACAAAGCCACTCGTTATATTCCTCACTGTTAACGCTGTGATGGACGGCAGGAAGACTTCCCGCCCTCCAGCCCAAAACGGTCTGTTCCCTTATCAGTCAGTCACTTCGGTGCAACATAAATGCTATGGGAAATTGCGCTCTGCGCGATTACCTGAAGGAATACGATCACGCTTTTACGGCAGGGGCGTCAGCGTCACGCCAGAGACCCCACCCTCTGGGTATTTAAGGCGCTGACGCCCATCCTACTTCCTCTTAATGCCCTTCACCTCGCTTAAACCTGAAATTCTCTTCGCAGGATTTCTCTGTGCCTCATCGCTCGACCAGAGTTGAGCTTGCTCCCTACACAGGGTGTACAGAGAATTCTTCCTGCGTACTGCCGGGCTAGCGAAAGCTAGTCCGGCACATTTTTCCTTAACCCCGAAGTATTTTCTTCTCCTTTTTCCGCAGACTGCTTCGCTCGACGACGCTAAACTGCGTCACATCGCTACCTCTGCTAATTTCGTAGCAGGCTAGCCAGCGAAAGCGACGCGACGGAGGAGACGTCTCAAAAAAAAGAAAAAAAGGATTTTGGAAGGACTCGCTCGTCTTATCTCGGACATGCCTCCGGAAAAAGGAAAGCGAAAGACAAGACTTCCGAAAAAGACTAGCAGGACGGCGAGCCCGACCTCGCACGCCTACCCCAGTGGATGCGGTTTTTCCCTCTCTTGGCGACGGACACCCATGAGGCCTGTCCTGTCTGCCTGGGAATGCTGCACGCGAAAATGGCGCTGGATGCGCCCGACTCATGCCCACACTGCAGCCAGATGCTGGAGGCGGTGAGGAGGCACCGGGCGGACTTCGTCGCCAAAGCCATGGGCGCTGCTGCGGCGCCAACAGACCCGGAAACTACTGAGCCTCTCACTCCCACGCCGGAGCTCGAGAGCATGGCTCTGGAGGACAGAACCCAAGGCGAATGAGGTGACAGCCCAGACGCGCTGGCTCCCATCGGGGACTTGACAGTCGACTTCGATACTCGAGGCTTGATGAACGAGGATGAGATCTCGATTTCAGCCTCAGGTGAATTTTCTGTGGATGACGCCGACGTTGAGTACGACGAACAGTGGGGAGACCTCTCTCGCACCCGGCGCCTGTGCTCCCGGAGACTGACTTTTCGATCCCTGCTTTGTTCGACTTGTGTCGCAGAGCAACGGACGCGCTGCAGATCCCATGGCCAGAGCCTCCACCTCGTCAACAAGTCACGAGGTTGGCAGGAAATTATTTTTACTCAAAGCAGCAGTCCGCCACGAGGCAAAGAATGCCCATCTTTCCGGATTTCCTCACGGAGCTGACTCGCACCTGGACTCAACCCAGGGCTCCCATGCTGCTGCCGCTCTCGCAGTTCCTCAACGTGGATGGGATGGATGCAGCGGGCATAGCCAACGTGCCACAAATGGAGGACACGCTGGCGTCTCACCTAGCTCCCAGGTCATCCGGGACGAAACCAACTCTGCCCAGCAAAGCCTGTCGAGCCTCGGCTTCTCTGCTCGAGAAATGCTACAGGGCTCAGGGCCTCGCGGCACGCGCAATGAACGCGTCCGCCATGATGCAGGCGTACCTGGCTGAAAAACTGCAGGAGCTCCAGGTAACGACTGACAGACAGGCTGCCGCCGACGTGCTGGAAGAAGCCCGTAGGGCAACAGACTTTGTGCTCCGCATGATGGGGACAGCAGCTATTGCACAAGGCAGAGGCATGGCTGAGGTGGTCATCGCACAACGCCATCTGTGGATGACCCTAACTGACCTCCCGGAGGGACAAAGAATTCCTTTTCTGCACCACTCGATAGAGCCGACGGGATTATTCGGAAAAGCTCTGGATCAAATTCAGACCAGGCTGGACCAGAGGCGCAAACAGGCTGAGGCTCTCCGGGTAGGCATCCCCAGAAGAGTCCCCCCCCAGGGAGTCAGCTGGGAGCAGAGCCCCGCAGCCTCGACACCACTCAACCACACGTGTCCCACCGCAAAAGCGGCCGACATACGAGGCCGAGCACTGGCGGAGACCACCGCCAGACCCACCTCGAGCCGAACACGCCTGGAGTAAGAACAGATTTGTTCCCATATAGGTGGTCCGACACAGGGCCTCCTCGGCGAACCGGGACGCCAGACAGAAACGGGCCTGACAAACCAGGGCCTCTTCTTGACTTTACACGATCACCCGCCCACGTGGTACGGGAAATTACCTTTTCACGTCCAGACTTTGTTTGTAACATGGTACAAAAAGCTGGTGACTTTGTTTTACGCACGAATCATGTATTTTCTGCTATGAGTGACATAAAGTCAAATATGTCATAACACATAACCACGAATAAAGCTAAAAAAAACAGCCCCTTTCTGTTTTCTTGACTCAAAAAAAAAACACTGTAACATCAGCAACACGGTCCCCTCTGCTCTTCCAGCCGACATAAAGGGCGGGGGCCATCATTCCCCCCTCCCTCACAGCTCACGGGGTGTTAGCCTAATCAATAAGCCCCAGCTGGGTGCCTTGGGTCTGTCTGCAACAGACAGTGCCAGAGGCGCCTGCAAACAGGCCCGCCAGTCCTCACAAAGACAGGTGAGGGGGGTCACGTGTTCCAGTCCCCGACCCGTTGTAAACCACGGGGCCGGCAATACACAAATCAAACAAAAACCTGTGACACGTCCACGCTCCAGGGGGGCACGCCGACAGAACCTGGCAACCCACCTTCCTGGCCACCAGCTCCTATTCAATGGATTCCAGTAAGTGACGGGGGGGTCATGACAGAAGCCCACAGGTCAAAACCAGTGTCACACGTTCACAAAGGAAGTGGTGATGACATTGCAGCATGTGTAAACACTCAATGCAGAGCAGAAATGGCACCAGGGCTAAATCAGATTCCTCTTCCCTTTAATCGAAGGGGACTGGACTTTCTGTCACTAGCCAAACAAAAAACTGCTCAACACGGAGGACTATCTTGGACAGCTTCACATCCTCATGCTGAAACTGTCCCCTTAGCTTCAGTGGGCGAGATGCCCTGCTCAAACAATGATCCTGCAGCGTGTGACCACGCTCGCTGTACTGAATCAGTTCTGCTCTTAAACGACACCCCCCCATCAGGTGAAACACAGCCCCCTGGAGGTTCATCAGGCCCCAGGGCACTGATAAGGCCGGAGGCCAGTGAACCAGACCCAACCATGAAACGGGCTGGAGTCAGGAGGTCTGCTCGTATCCAGAACTTGCACCCCCTCCGAACCATGACTCCCCACAAAAAGAGGAAAAACAGGCATTCTGTTCCGCTTTTGCCCAATAATGACAGCAGATTGCTTCTGCCTCCCAACACTCTCGGTCAGAGAGGTATGGAGGTACATCTGCAGGAGGGCCCTCTCCCTAACTTGGTTGGCCAAGGGGCCACAGAAATCAGGACCCTTGAGGAGGAGCTGGCTCCGCCATCTGCTCCTCTCCAGGGACCTGCCACGTCACCAGAAGGAACAGCCTCGCCGCTTATGCTGAGAACTGTGGCAAATCTCAGCTTGGTGGCTGAGAGAAAAAAACTGGTGGCCTCAGGCCTGCCCGAGAACGTGGTAAATACCATCCAAAACACCCGAGCTGTGTCAACACAGTCTCTCTACGCCCGGAAATGGGCGTATTTTTGAAGCTTGGTGCATGGAAAGAAATATTATTTCTTATTCATGTGACTTGGTCCAACTCCTCACCTTTCTTCAAGACCTGCTGGAGAAAGATCGTTCTTTCTCAACCATCAAGGTGTTTTATCAGCTATTTCAGCTTGTCACGAGGGCTGGGGGAGCAGGACGCCTGGCGCGCACCCGCTCATAATAAGATTTATGAAGGGCGTGCTAAGGAAGAGACCCCCAGCAGGATCTTGACCCCTGGATGGGATCTTAGTCTGGTCTTGGGGGCTCTCTGTGATCCCCCATTTGAACCACTGAGCGACATTAAGATAGATCTATTATCTTATAAGACCGCTCTGCTATTGGCCCTGTGCTCGGCGAAATGTGTGGGTGACCTCCATGCTCTGTCCGTGCACCCAATGTGTACCAGGTTTGCCCCTGACGGGTCAAAGGCTGTACAGTTGAAGCTCCGCTCCATCGCGCCAGAAGAGGGTCCCGTTGCCGCCGGTCCCTACGCCGGGGGTCTGCTCGTTTAATTTTTGCCGGCTGCGCGTTGGGAGCGATCGCAAATACACTAAAAATTGAACTAAAACATAAAAATAACAATTATACTTTATTTATAAAGCCATTTAAAAAACCACAGCTGCAACAAAGTGCTGTACACATGAAATTAAGAACATATAAACAAAAGATGAGATGAAATCATGAAAAACAACAGTCATGTGTTTAATACAGAAGTGGGTTGAGCCTAACATGGGGTTGCTAGGTGAGGGGCTGGACCTAACCAGGGGTTGCTAGGTGAGGGGCTGGACCTAACCAGGGGTTGCTAGGTGAGGGGCTGGACCTAACCAGGGGTTGCTAGGTGAGGGGCTGGACCTAACCAGGGGTTGCTAGGTGAGGGGCTGGACCTAACCAGGGGTTGCTAGGTGAGGGGCTGGTCAGGTTGGGGGTGGGTTGTGGCTCAGGTTTGAGGTGATTGGCTGCGGTTTGTGACGTAACAAACCGCAGGAAGTGAGAACTTGACCGTTTGTATCACAGACAAATAAATCTACTTAGAGTAAATAAACCACTGGGTGCATTTCTTTGCCCTTAGGACTGTTTTTTTATGAAGTACATACCCAAACTTGAGTAAAAAAAACATTAAAAAGTGAATTTTGCATCTGTGGTCCCCTTTAATGGAAATCAGTGTTTCCCCTAGTTAACTTGCCATGGCGGGGTGCTCATCTCATCCATAATTTTTGTTGATGGGGAGGGATGGAGACATGTCTGAGTGAAGCTTGTACCAACAGTTTTTGAGCAGGGGTAGGGAGCTTTCAGCATGAGGAAAGAGGCCCCTTTAGCTTTTTAGCTAGAGAGCCTGTATTTTGTGCAGCTTAGTGCTATGTTAGTGCCGGGTGGGGGGGCAAGTTCGGTTTGGTAGGTGGGGTGCTCAGTTCTGTTGGCGGGGTGGGGCACCCCGCTTGTATAATGGTAGGGGAAACACTGGAAATTAATATTTTAAAGACAAATACATTACATTAGGAACACATTTATCCATCCATTAATTATCATACACACACGC
>JBBPBX010059984.1:0-21584 GCA_038048925.1 Garcialebias charrua
GCATTCTAAGATTGGGTCGTTTTCTTAATACAACCATTTGGTTAGAGAGGGAGACTATGGCACAAAGCCCATTCCAATTAGGGGGCAGCGCTGTATAAGCCCTGTGGCCACATAAAAAATACCAATCAGTTAATACTCTGGAACCTTTGTCCCCTGGCACGGTCAGACTGCAGTGAGTGGTGTTTTGGCGGTTCTTCATTTTTGAACTAATGTTGAATATACGTTTGTTTAACAGCGTGGAGCAATCAGTTATGTTGTCAGTTGTGGGGCAGGGGTCAAAACAATCAGTAGAGTTTTCTAAGTGGATACATGGATCATTAGCATCAATCAGACCTAATTTACAAAGGATGCATTCTAAGTAATGGGGACCATCATCATTGTCAGGTGTTTTCTTGTCGCAAAAAGTATAGACCTCTTTGCATAAATTCCAAGGAACTAGACCTAATGGAGTGGTACCATTATTGAATATGCATTGTCCTAAACTACCAGGGGGTAGATGTGCTAGGGTGATAATTTCAGGTAGCTGGATGGATGTTTGTGGTAGTGGTAACACATCTAGTTCATTGCATATTGATGAGAAATTATATTTCATGAATACCATGGCTAGTCGTCTGTATAAATCACCCTGCCCTCCCCAATCGGTCACTATTGAAGGTAGTGGTGTTTGATAATTACGTTGATCCCAGGGGATAATTCCTGGATGTGTGCTTAGGCCATAGAGGCAGGCTTGGTGGTCTAAAGAAGATACCGAGGGGCGCAGTCCTGAATTATGGGTCGCGTAAGGTAAGTGAGCGCAAACATAACAATTGGTTGTATTACCTTCATGAGCTGTCCTATTCATTAACTGCCACCATAGGTTGGTGCTGTAGTCATGGGGATGTTCTAGGTCTGGTTTCAGTCGGTCAGTCAGATCTCGTTTTTTAATGTGGTGTGTGTCCTGTGTGTGGTTGCGTGTTGGTTTGCCTGGACCTACATCTGGAAACAAACAAAGGTGTCTACACAGGAAAATTGTGCCACAACTCAACCCTGATATGAGACCAAAGATCAGCATGGTCTTCCATGGATGAGTTTCGATCCAGTTTATTGAGTCTGTGTGCCTCATAGTTTGTTCAGAGGTTGCTAACTAGGGAAAAACAGGGGTTGGATGGACTCAACCTAGTTGTAGGTCTACGGACCTGCCGCCTTCACAGGGAGCCGTAACTCGGACTGTGAGTGTGTTGGTGCCGACCCGCACTTGCTGCCTCACTCTGAGTCCGTTTACCTCAGCTGTGAGTGGAAGAGTGTGCGAACGTCACTTCACCGTCGTTGGCATCTAGCATTCGAGCCTCAGATGCTTTCCCACACCCTCGTTGGCATCCAGCATTCGAGCATCAGATGCTGATGTCAGTTCTGACCCGTCCCGATCCTCTTCTGTCGGTGGCTTCGTCCCTCGAAACAGCTTACAGTGGGAAGCGTGGACCCAGGTAGCCCTCTCAGCGACCTTCACCGCGGTGTGTGTGGTCAGCAACACCTGGAATGGTCCTGTCCACCTCGGGGAGTTCCAGTGCTTTCTCCTGAAACATTTAATCATAACAAAATCTCCAGGAGAAATACAATGCAATTGTTTTTGTGCTGGTCCAGGGAGTCATCCTTGAACCTGTGACCTGATGGAACGTAATTGTTTCGTTAGTTCAATACAGTATTTCATCATGTTGTGATCACAGTGTTTCAGATCACTCGTGGGATCTGTTGGTGGCCCAGTTCCAAGGTTGGGCGGAGCTGCAAAAAGGATTTCAAAAGGACTAAGGTTATGTTTAGCCCTTCTGTGCATGTGCATACCCATAGACATGAAACCCAATTCTGTTGTGTGTCCTCACAAATCTTGGCCAATTTGTTCTTTAATGTGCCATTCTCTCTTTCCACTGCGCCTCCACTCTGTGGGTGATAGGAGCAGTGTTTAGTTAGGTCAAAATTCAGTGTGGTTGATATTTCTGTCATGATTTGGTTAGCAAAATGTGGTCCATTGTCACTGGAGATTCTCTGCGGAATTCCCCAGCGAGGAATGATTTCCTGTAAGAGGATTTTGGCCACTGTGTTTGCAGTGTTATGTTTTGTGGGAAAAACCTCAACCCACTTTGAAAACATATCCACGACAACCAAACAGTATTTTTTGTTCATCACAGGTGTCAATTCAATGAAATCAATCATTAAGTGTTGAAAAGGTGCAGTGATTTTTCTGTGAGCACCTGGTGCTTCTGTCTTAACTGCCTTTGAGATGTTGTGAGACGCACACACAAGACATGAGTCACAATGTTGTTGAGCATATTTTAAAAATTTGACTGTGTACCAGTGTGTGTCAACCTCTCTTAACATTCCCCCTTTTGACACATGATCAAAGGAATGTGTCAATGTAGCAAAGGCTGGAAAAAAGTGTTCAGGTAAACAAGGGTTATGGTTTGGACCAATCCATAGTCCATCCTTAAAGGTGGAACCTAAACGCTTCCATTCTGCTCGTTCATGAGGGGTGGACATTTTTTGCATATCCTTGAGCGTGAAAGCAATGTCAGGTTCTGTGTTAGATGTGAGTGTGGAAAGCGATTCAGGTATCTGTGTAGCAGCTTGTTTGGCTGCAGTATCTGCAGCTGCATTTCCTATAGAAATGTAGTCTTTCCTGTTAGTGTGAGCAGCACATTTGATAACAGCAATGTTTTTAGGCAAAGTGATAGCTTCAAGGAGTTCGGCAACCAATTTATGGTTAAGAATGGGTTGTCCATCAGAGCGAAGGAAATGACGATGTTTCCAAAGTGCTCCAAAGTCATGAACAACTCCAAAAGCATAACGTGAGTCAGTGAAGATGTTGACTGATTTGTTTTCAGAGAGCTGACAAGCTCTGGTCAAAGCAATAAGCTCACAAGCTTGAGCTGAACAAGGCGGAAGTGATTTTGCTTCAATAGTGTGTGTGTTTGTCACTAGTAACACAAAGTCATGTGACCACTTCTGATGGAGCCTGTGTTCATGTCACGTGAGGAAGAGCTGTCAACAAACAGCTCCCAGTCAGGGTCAGAGATAGGTTCTTGTTTTAAGTCAGGTCGAGGTGTGCACAAAACCTCAAGTTCAGCCATGCAATCATGTGGAGTGCCCTCATCCGGTGAGGGTGAGAGTGGCTGGATTAAGTACGTTGCAACGTTTGATGGTGATGTTAGGCATGTCTAACAAAGTAGTGTGGTACTTCAGCTAGCGTGCTGTCGACAGGTGCGCAGTTTTTTGTTCATTTAGAATTTGTGTGACAGCATGGGGAACTAACAGGGTCAAATCAGAGTACCCCACGATGTCTCTACTTGCCAATACAGATTTTTCAGCTGCAGCGACTGAGCGCAAACACAGGGGAAGTCCTGCAGCTACTGGGTCGAGTTTTGCAGAGAAGTATGCAACAGGTTTCATCCTGTCACCATGCTTCTGAAGCAAGACTGACGTCATGCACCCTCCACGTTCATCCACAGCCTGGACAAAAGACCGTGTTGGATCGGGAATTCCCAGTGTAGGTGCTTTTTGCAACTGAGCCTTGAGTGCTTCAAAAGCAGTCAATGCATCAGGTGTCCAAGTTAATTTGGAGCTCATTTGAAGGCCTTTTTCATGACAGACAGCGCGAAGTGGAGCTTCGAGTTCCGCGTAGTTAGGAATAAAATGTCTGCAATACCCACATAATCCCAAGAAAGACATGAGTTGTTTTTTAGTTACAGGAAGTGGCAGAGAAACTATGGCTTTAACGCGAGTGTCTGCCAGATCCCTCCCTTCAGCAGAGATTCTGTGACCCAGGAACGTGACCAATGGCTGTACAAATTGAAGTTTTGAGAGTGACGCCTTGTGACCTTGTTCTGCAAGATATTGAAGTAGGCGTATTGTGTGTGTTTGACAGAGTGATTCTGTTGGTGCGGCCAACAACAAATCATCCAGTATTGCAACAACGCACAGCCTTGAGGAAGAGTGAAACCCATCAGACTGTCGTTCAATAACAGAGAAGAAGTTGAACCAGATGGAATTTGTGATAAAATGACATAAGGGTTAGGTACGATGGGAGCACGTGCTTGAACAGCTGTGTTTACAGCACGTAGGTTTTGAACAAACCTCCATTTATCTGGGGGTGTTGTTCTGATTTTCTTGACAGGAAAAATTGGCGTTCGTACCTATGAGGAGGGGCAAGAAATAATTACTCCTGCGTTCAACAAAGAGTGGAAAACAGGTGTTATTCCTTCAATAGCCTCTGGCTTGAGTGGATATTGGGCAATTTTAGGTCTGTAGGACAATTTAGGAGTGATCTGAATCGGTTCTTGACCTTTTATTAACCCTACGTCATATTTGGTCTGGGCCCACAGGTGTTGTGGGACCTCTGAGAGTCTGGGGTCGTCAACCTGTAGTTAAGGGAAAGTTGTTGTTAGTCATGCTGTCTGAGTGTATTTTAAGTATGTGGTCGGGATCAAATCATGTTCATCAACAACAGGTGTGTATGTGTGTGGCTACTTGCTGTTTGGAGAGCTGGACCTTCCTCCCCCCGCTCTAGTCAGGTAGAGTGGCCTCCCCCTTGCCCGAACTGTGGCTGTTGGCCTCTTCCACGTCCACCTTCTCTGTGAGAGCCTGGAAAGTTCTGCCCCTGGTTGAGGTTGCCTTGGTGGGAGATGTCCTGACCGGGGCGGCCTTGGTAGGGACGCCTCTGGCCCTGGCCCATGTGTTGACCCCGGTAGGGTGTCTGTCCCCGACCTCTGCGTTTGTGGGGTCAGTCTCTGATCAGTGGTCTTTAGTGACGCAGATGAAGCAGCCTGTAGGTTCTTGTAACCGTGGTTGCCAGTTCTGTGGTGGGCTTGTCCATTGGAAGCACCTTGGGCGTTGTGGGTGGGGTGCTTGAGAGGGTCTTAGAGACTGGGCATGTTCAAGAGTCATTTGGGTTGCAGCCTGGAGGAGTGTCAGCTGTGCATCTTCAGTCACATGTTGCTTCCTCTTCTGGGCTGAGGAGACTTCAGCTGAATGCATGTCTCATGCGTGGCTGCATGTCAGAGGAGGTCATTGAGACGTGTTTCCATGCTGCAGCCAATGTAGGTGGTTTTGACTGCTTCCCACTATTGTCCCAGATCTTAGGATCATTGGTTCAGACTGAACCGATCCTGAGGCTCGGACGACCTCAGGTGGTTGGTTTAGGTCTGTTCCGTGTGGATGTGCCCCGTCACTGCCCCCAACAGCCCCATCAGTTCTTCTGGGTGGTTGGTAGTCATCATCTGTAGTCAGTGACCAGGCAGTTTTTTGTTGAAAGTTCAGGGTCTTGTCCTCTGGTTGGTGGAGCGTAAGATGGTGGTTTCTCTCAGGCCAGTGAAGGAGGGGTGACAGGGGAGCCATGGGAGGAGAAAGTCCGTTGCTCTCCGTTGCATGTGGATAAGAAAAAGAAGGAAAATGTTGAGTTAGTCTGGTCTTTATCATTCTGGCTGCTTTTGCTGGCTTTAAATGTTTTTAAAACTGTTGGTTTTGAACCTGCCAGATCACTTTGCTTGCTTTTTCCAATTTTTTGAACCATCTGGAGAGCTTTGGAGTTTGTTTTCTGATTTTGTGCCTTTGATTCATTTTTCCACAGTCTGAACGCTTGCTCATGGTCGTTCATTGCTGTGAAAACTTCTCTGGGTATCTTTTTCATTTCAGACATTTTTAGTTTTTGTTCTGTCATTCTTTCCTCGAGTTTTTGGATTTCATCTGGATCTAGAGACCCATTTTTAGAAAATCAAACTCATGATACCATTGTGCAACGAACCTGAAGCAAGAATCTCAGTGTAATTTTTTATATACGGTCAGCCTCTGGACTGCATGGGATGTAATCATTCATTCATTCATTCAACCTTTATTTAAATAGATAAATCACATTGAGTCTCAAAGACTCATTTACAAGAATCATTTTTACTGTTACTGGTACCCATATTGATTCTTATTGTCTGCTTTATTATCTGCACGCTACCCCTTGGAAGTGCGTCTCACGCTACTTCTTATTTTTAATTTGAAGTGCGTCTCACGGATTTTTATCCTCACGCTACCTCTAGTATCTAATTAGAGGTGCGTCCCGTAGATTTTTATTATTATTTTTCTCTGCGCGCTACCTTTTATATCTAATTAGAGGTGCGCCTCATAGATTTTTATCTTCGCGCTACCTCTTATGTCTAATTAGAGGTGCGCCTCATAGGTTTTTATCTTCGCGCTACCTCTTATATCTAGTTAGAGATGCGCCCTGTAGATTTTATTAATAAATCTTACACACGCGTTCACTCTGTTTCCTGTTCTATTTCAAAGAAGACAGTACAGTCCCTTTAAGGACCTCTCACTTGGTCTCTTTAGACCTTATGCTCAATGTATTTCTGTTTTAATGCATTTCTACTTGATCATTCTTTACTTGATATTTTATTTTGAAAAGATCGATAAATTTTACCTTGACTGTTTTAGTTTCAGTCTGCAGTTCTCGGGCTGGATTATAGTTGAAGCCGGTCCGGTCCTCTCGGAGTCAAGACGTCCTCCCGCTCCGGAAAGTCTAGTTGGAGGGTCGGAGGTGGGTGGCCAGTCGCCGTCGTGAGGCTCCGCGAGTCCGGACGAACTTTCAATATAACCATCCTCTGCTACCAATTGTCGATGGAAAATCTTTAAGAGAAAACTGAAGACTGAAACAAGGTTTAAAAAGAATAAAGTACTTTAATTTTACTTTGCTGCAAAGGGAGAACATACACAGAGTACAGAACACGAGGCTGTTCTGAGCTGCTCTCTGAAAAGAGCTTCTCGAAGTCCTCCTTTTATACCTTTCTTGCACGTCATAGGGGAGTATCACAACCTTCAATCATAGAGTAGGAAAACATCTGTGGTGGAAAAGGGCTGACAGTTGAGTTTTGCAATAACATTCTCGGAGACAGTTGGCTCATACAATAGTTTTCTTGGACACAGCTTTGTATGAAAAATAACATCTCCCAGGATGAGGAGGTTTCAGTCAGTCCAAGTTCTTGTTGTAACAGATGTTGAACTCAGTTTCTCAACCCACAGGCTGTTTGTCTTTCTTCTCAGGAATGTGTCTATGGCAGGCATTGTAACCACAGGGCCTCATAAGAATGTTATCATGGCAAGCATTGCAACCACAGATCATCTTGTTCAGCAGAAAAAGGAGAGGACCACAGATCATTCTATGACATGAGGAGGGAAGGAATAACATTTTGAGAGAAACCACAGAAGGTTTTATGGCAGGGAGGAGAAAAGAATAACATTCTCCAGCTGCACAAAGGCAAAGGACTTTCAACAGTTCATGAGTTCAGTGAGTTTGATGCAAGAAGAGTTCACTCAGTTTAAACAGTGAAGTTTCAAGCTCAGACAATATGTTTTATAAGTAATGAGACAATGAAGAAACAAACAACCAGTATATAATTAATTTTTCTTTCACAGTGGTTCAAGCAGAGCCAATCCCCTGCAGAGATGAGAAGGTCCTGCAACAGTTCATACCTTATATGGAAGTGCTACATTTCACTCCTGAAAAGCTTTTTTCTTTTTTTTTTCTCTTTTTTTTTTTAAGCCTTTGGTTTTGGATGGAATGGGTGGAATAGATAAATACATCTACATGTTTATTCTTTGGTGTATGTTGTTGGCTAGAGGTTTAATTTGTTTTAGGTTGTTGCTGGTGGAGGCGTGAACAAAAGCACAACTCTACCTCCACCCCTCCTTGTCTCTCGACACGCCCATTTTGAGGGAGATTTTGAAACTGCTTCGGGGGAGGAGTTACCGATCCACAGGGTGTTGAGTTCCTCTTTAAATAAAAATTTCATGCTGATCTTGCGGCTCATCCATCAATCAGCCAATGGTGTCTCATGTCCAGTCTTATTTTGGAAGAAAAAAAACGCAATAGAGCGAGTCCACAATAAACAAACCATGAAGTAGAGAGGGGCCACTGTATGTATATATATATATGTGTATATGAGACATTGTGGAGGTTGGAGAAGACGGCAGCAATCCTTTGATGTGACCGGCTCAGACTAGCCATTAGCTCATCAGTCAGCCTAAACTTTATTTTTACAAACTGAGGCCGTTTTATTGGTTTCACACACACAAAAAAAACTCCAGAAGAAATACCGGTATGCAACATGTAAATATCAATGAAAGAAGATTAAAAAATATATAACTTTTATTACTTCAGAAACAAAAGTGATACAAAACAAAAACTTGATTTCGAGGCCTGAGGAGGAGTGAGTGGTGAAGAGAACAGAGTTACAATAAACTACCAGAGTTGCAATAAACTACCAGAGTTACAATAAACTGCCAGAGTTACAATAAACTATCAGAGTACTGTTGTACACACAAATACTGGAGTTATTGCGAACAACAAAGTAAATATCCGGAGTTACCAGTGTACTGTTTTTTTAAAAGGCTAATTGAAGAATAATGAATGTTCAGCAGTTTACAAAATATAACGTTATTTACAAAAAGGCCATTGAATCTGTGACGTTCTTTCTCAAAGTTCTTCCATCTAAAACCAACTCTGACGTGTCCTCTGTCGCAGGCGTCTCCTCCAGTTTTGTGTTGTCAGTTTTCATTTGATGAACAAGTTTCAGCCTCAGTGATGGACAAATGCTTCACCTCCCTTTCACCTGCCTCCAAACGGTGTCAGCGTCCAACTCACCGACGACAGTGTATAGTCCTTTCTGGCTTCAACAGCCGCTGTTGCGACGCATGTAAGCGTGGCCCCTGACTGTGTACAACATCTCTATGAAGGTGAGGGGCCCCACAGTGATGTCAGTGGGGCCCAGCACCTTGAAATCCAACTTCTGGTAGAAGGGAACCAGGAAGTCCTCGCACATGAGGACGGCACGGCGCACGTAGGGCAGGCAGCGGAGGTACTGGAGGTAGCGCCACATGAGGATGGAGCCTTTTCCCTGCTGCCGGAACGTCCGGTGGACAGCCAGGATGTGGATGTGGACCGTGGTTCCATGAGGCTTATGGAGGGTCAGCGCGTCCTGAGAACAGACAACAAGTGTGAGGACAGGTCAGCTCTGTTAGAGAAGACTGAGAGAGACGGGGTTCAAGAGCAATCACAGGATCAGTCAGTGGAGCAGATCATCAAAGAAAGAAACCCTGTGACCCTGAACTGAACCTTTGTGACTCTGAACTGAACCTTTGTGACCCTGAACTGAACCTCTGTGACCGTGAACTGAACCTTTGTGACCCTGAACTGAACCTCTGTGACCCTGAACTGAACCTTTGTGACCCTGAACTGAACCTCTGTGACCCTGAACTGAACCTCTGTGACCCTGAACTGAACCTTTGTGACCCTGAACTGAACCTCTGTGACCCTGAACTGAACCTTTGTGACCCTGAACTGAACCTTTGTGACCCTGAACTGAACCTTTGTGACCCTGAACTGAACCTTTGTGACCCTGAACTGAACCTCTGTGACCCTGAACTGAACCTCTGTGACCCTGAACTGAACCTTTGTGACCCTGAACTGAACCTTTGTGACCCTGAACTGAACCTTTGTGACCCTGAACTGAACCTCTGTGACCCTGAACTGAACCTTTGTGACCCTGAACTGAACCTTTGTGACCCTGAACTGAACCTTTGTGACCCTGAACTGAACCTTTGTGACCCTGAACTGAACCTCTGTGACCCTGAACTGAACCTTTGTGACCCTGAACTGAACCTTTGTGACCCTGAACTGAACCTCTGTGACCCTGAACTGAACCTTTGTGACCCTGAACTGAACCTTTGTGACCCTGAACTGAACCTCTGTGACCCTGAACTGAACCTTTGTGACCCTGAACTGAACCTTTGTGACCCTGAACTGAACCTCTGTGACCCTGAACTGAACCTTTGTGACCCTGAACTGAACCTCTGTGACCCTGAACTGAACCTTTGTGACCCTGAACTGAACCTTTGTGACCCTGAACTGAACCTCTGTGACCCTGAACTGAACCTTTGTGACCCTGAACTGAACCTCTGTGACCCTGAACTGAACCTCTGTGACCCTGAACTGAACCTTTGTGACCCTGAACTGAACCTTTGTGACCCTGAACTGAACCTTTGTGACCCTGAACTGAACCTTTGTGACCCTGAACTGAACCTTTGTGACCCTGAACTGAACCTTTGTGACCCTGAACTGAACCTTTGTGACCCTGAACTGAACCTCTGTGACCCTGAACTGAACCTCTGTGACCCTGAACTGAACCTTTGTGACCCTGAACTGAACCTTTGTGACCCTGAACTGAACCTCTGTGACCCTGAACTGAACCTTTGTGACCCTGAACTGAACCTTTGTGACCCTGAACTGAACCTTTGTGACCCTGAACTGAACCTTTGTGACCCTGAACTGAACCTTTGTGACCCTGAACTGAACCTTTGTGACCCTGAACTGAACCTTTGTGACCCTGAACTGAACCTCTGTGACCCTGAACTGAACCTCTGTGACCCTGAACTGAACCTCTGTGACCCTGAACTGAACCTCTGTGACCCTGAACTGAACCTTTGTGACCCTGAACTGAACCTCTGTGACCCTGAACTGAACCTCTGTGACCCTGAACTGAACTCTGTGACACTGAACTGAACCTTTGTGACCCTGAACTGAACCTTTGGGACCCTGAACTGAAACTTTGTGACCCTGAACTGAACCTTTGTGACCCTGAACTGAAACTTTGTGACCCTGAACTGAACCTTTGTGACCCTGAACTGAACCTTTGTGACCCTGAACTGAACCTTTGTGACCCTGAACTGAACCTCTGTGACCCTGAACTGAACCTCTGTGACCCTGAACTGAACCTCTGTGACCCTGAACTGAACCTCTGTGACCCTGAACTGAACCTCTGTGACCCTGAACTGAACCTCTGTGACCCTGAACTGAACCTCTGTGACCCTGAACTGAACCTTTGTGACCCTGAACTGAACCTTTGTGACCCTGAACTGAACCTCTGTGACCCTGAACTGAACCTTTGTGACCCTGAACTGAACCTTTGTGACCCTGAACTGAACCTCTGTGACCCTGAACTGAACCTTTGTGACCCTGAACTGAACCTCTGTGACCCTGAACTGAACCTCTGTGACCCTGAACTGAACCTTTGTGACCCTGAACTGAACCTTTGTGACCCTGAACTGAACCTTTGTGACCCTGAACTGAACCTCTGTGACCCTGAACTGAACCTCTGTGACCCTGAACTGAACCTTTGTGACCCTGAACTGAACCTTTGTGACCCTGAACTGAACCTTTGTGACCCTGAACTGAACCTCTGTGACCCTGAACTGAACCTCTGTGACCCTGAACTGAACCTCTGTGACCCTGAACTGAACCTTTGTGACCCTGAACTGAACCTTTGTGACCCTGAACTGAACCTCTGTGACCCTGAACTGAACCTCTGTGACCCTGAAATGAACCTTTGTGACCCTGAACTGAACCTTTGTGACCCTGAACTGAACCTCTGTGACCCTGAACTGAACCTTTGCATGGGCGTAGCCAGGATTTTATGAGGGGCAGTTCGTTTAATGGAAAAGTGGACCTGGAAAGAGTGACACGCCCGGGTGGTTCACTGGGAGCGTGTCGGGTTGCCACTCCAAACTTTATCTCAACTCGGGTTCGATCCTCACTTGGTTGAACTTATTTTACGTTTGTCTTTTATTGGATAAAAAAATGAGTTAATATGCCTGTGGTTAACACAAACTCCTTTTTTTTATCCAATAAAAGACAAACGTAAAATAAGTTCAACCAAGTGAGGATCGAACCCGAGTTGAGATAAAGTTTGGAGTGGCAACCCGACGTGCTTCCAGTGAACATCCGAGGCGTGTTAACCGGTTCAACATTAGCGGTTTCTCCATACTTTCTCTTTCCACCTCTCTTAACACAGAACTTGTGTTGTGCAGGAGTTGTAGGCGGGACTTCATAGGCAAAGTGGACGGTTTGTTCGAATACCCCAAACCCCCCCCTGGCTACGCACATGATCTCTGTGACCCTGAACTCAACCTCTGTGACCCTGAACTCAACCTCTGTGGCCCTTGAAGTCTCTTGTGTGTTTGTTTTGAAGGCTGGTCTTTAAAGGGACATTTCAGCCATTTGTATGAGAAGTGAACGACCAGTTTGGACTTTCAGTTCTGGTCAGACCTTTGAGCAACTGGTTTGAATGGATTTATTTCCCAAGTGAATTTAGTCACCTCAAAGCTCAGTCCAATCTTAAAATCCTCTGGTGCAACTTTCTTTCCCACATCTTCGGTTTCTCTTTAGACAGTCTATCTGCAGCAGCAGCTGCTAGCTGTGGCACTTCAAACCTGGGAGACCCTGAAATAACTGAATGGAAACAGACGGTGCTGTAAAGGTTTCAATGACCGTGTTTGTAAAAAGATCCAAAACACTGAAGTTTTAACAGAGCAAGCCGCTTTGGTCAGTGTTGACGAACAAACACCTGCAGTGAGTCGACCAGTTTATAAATAAGCTCCGATAAATAAAAAACAGAACGTGTCCACACTAAGATGAACTCACTTCATATTGTCAATCCAGTCAAAACGTTGGGCTGATCGGTAACTAGATTGTCCCTGTGAGGGACTGGAGACCTGTCCAGGTGTCCCTGTGAGGGACTGGAGACCTGTCCTGGTGTCCCTGTGAGGGACTGGAGACCTGTCCTGGTGTCCCTGTGAGGGACTGGAGACCTGTCCAGGTGTCCCTGTGAGGGACTGGAGACCTGTCCTGGTGTCCCTGTGAGGGACTGGAGACCTGTCCTGGTGTCCCTGTGAGGGACTGGAGACCTGTCCAGGTGTCCCTGTGAGGGACTGGAGACCTGTCCTGGTGTCCCTGTGAGGGACTGGAGACCTGTCCTGGTGTCCCTGTGAGGGACTGGAGACCTGTCCTGGTGTCCCTGTGAGGGACTGGAGACCTGTCCAGGTGTCCCTAGCCTCTGCAATGTGACTGCTGGGCACCAGTGACCCAGAAAGGGAGAAGCAGGTAAAGATGATGGATGAATGGGGTCATTCTGAGACCTGTCTGCAACAGGTAAGATACTGTTTCTTTTTTTCCACAAAAACCCTTGAAAAAGCTGAAATACCCCTTTAAAAGCTGTCCTGAGGTAAAACATGGATTATTAATCCAGCTCTTCCGTGTTCAGTAAAACTGAATCTGTGTCGCCTCCTCTAAGTTTGACATTCAGTTCTGGAAGTCTTCCATCATCATCCTCAAAGTATTTCCACTCTGCCTAACCCCCACACCTGTTCTCTGCTTTAACACCCCCCACCCCCCACCCCGTCTTTTTCCATGCCGCCCAGCCGGATGGGGCTAATTCCCTCCCGGCTCCTTCTTACCAGGTTAAGTCGGTCCTGGTCCCACAGGGATCCGATGATAAAGGCCACCAGCCGGCCCTCCTCGAAC
Source organism: Garcialebias charrua (assembly GCA_038048925.1). Classification (NCBI taxonomy): domain Eukaryota; kingdom Metazoa; phylum Chordata; class Actinopteri; order Cyprinodontiformes; family Rivulidae; genus Garcialebias; species Garcialebias charrua. The sequence continues at coordinate 13,370 of JBBPBX010059984.1, forward strand.
CAGCCCAGTGACATCTCGGGACACAGCGAGAGGAAGTGACGCACCTCGTCCAGGTGGAGGGGACACTCCCCCGACACGGAGATGAAGGCTGCGACAGAAGACGCATGCGTGTTTAGCGCTAGCACTTTTTTTTTTTATTAATGTTTTTTTTTTTTTTTCAAAAAAAACCAATACAAAACAATCCCATAAATGATAACGGACAAAATATAAACAATGATTGTGTTATACAACAAATACAGAGCTTTATCATTTAATAAGTCTCTGACTTTGTACAGTACTGCAATAGATTTAGCAATTTTTATTCTTACAGAATTTATGTGTTGTTTCCATGTCAGTTTGTCATCAATAATAAAACCCAAAAACTTCACCTCACTCACTCTACAAATCTCAACACCCTCAATTTTAAATGGAACATCAACAGTTTTCTTTTTATTACGGAATATCATGCAATTAGTTTTATCTAGATTTAATGATAATTTATTGAGTTCAAACCAAGTTTGTATTTTGACCAATTCTGTCTTCATCAACTCCAACATTTGTTCTATATCTTCACCTAAATAAAAAATGTGGTATCATCAGCAAAAAGGACACATTTAAGGAGTCCTGACACATTTACCAAGTCATTCACATATAAAATAAATAGCTTTGTTCCAAGTACAGAGCCTTGAGGAACTCCACATGTGATATAGAGGTCAGATCTTATGTATCTGTACAAACTGTTTCCTATCTTTCAAATACCTATAAATACCCACTGTAATGCTGTAAAGCACTTGGTTGAGGGATGGAGGGACTTTCTGCTTACCTTCCCTCTCGATCTCGAACACGCAGGTCGCGTCCTCCGGGCTCAGGGAGCGGAACTCGCTTGCGGGCAGCGTGTGGCGGCGGCCCCGGGGTCCCGGGGAGCGCACGTGGAGCGGCCTCATGAACGGAGCCGCGCTCACCAGCATCCTGTCCTCCCGGTTCCCCCCGCGCAGAGCCTCTATGTGGATAAAGGCACTGTCCTCTAACTGTCCACAGTCTCCTGGGACAGTGCTCTCAGGACTCTGTCTGCGCGCCACAGGTCAGCAAGCAGTGTGCGTAAAGTCTGCGAGTCTGGAGCATTTATAGCAGTCTGTGCTGGAGGGAGGGAGGGAGGGGTGCTATAATCCTGCAGGGAGCAGGAGGAGCACACATATCCATACTATCCATACTATGAAGCGGTTGTGAGACGAAATGAAAACTAAAATGGTTTAGCAGGAATGCTTTTTCATTTCAAAGTCAAGCTGCCTTTTTTGAGTCATAAATAAAATTTAAAATGAATAAACCAAACTGCATTTTCATTTTCTTCTTTGAGACTGCTCAATTTGAAATGTCAATTTTGAAAATTAAAATGAAATAGCAGAAATGCTTTTTAATTTCAAAGTCAAGCTGCCTTTTTTGAGTCAGAAATAAAATTAAGATTAAATCATTTTCATTTTCTTATTCAACACTGCTAATTGTCATTGAGCTACAGAGCAAACTGCCTTTTCATTTTCAGCCTGCCCCCCCTGCGCTTATAGTGTGACAATATTCAATCTCAAAAGCAAACCCAGAGTGTCACGTAATGCGCTTGTCAGACAGCAGAGGGCGTAGCGATCCTGTTGCAGCATGCTGAGTTTTAGTCAGGGGGGACAGTTTCCTCCTTCCGCTGAAACAAACACCTGTGTTATTTATTTTGTTTATCAATACACACCTCCTTCTGGGTGAACAAGTCAAACAGATTTGCTCGCGCACTCAGAGTGCACGTTTGGGTTTTTGAATGAGCCTCCGTGAGTCCATCAGATGATCACGTGTCTGAGTGACCCACAGGACCCTGTCAGCTGATGGTTGTTATTCACAAATTTATATAAAAAGAAAATACATTTAAAACAAAAGCCAGCAGGAAAAAAGCAACAAAAGTATCTACACGTTCAAAGGAGTGGGTAGAAATATAAGCTTATATTTACACCCACCCACTTACATCTACTGTATAGCATCATCCATTCATTTACTATTCATGATAATAACATAGTTTTATAGTTAGTATTTTATATATCCATATCCAGTGGTGGGCAACGCTAATTAAAAAATTAGTTCCACAATCTCTAAAACGCTTATTAATTTTTTTAGGTCCACAATTTCAAAAGCACAAATGTCTTATGAAAATTAGGGGAAGCTAATCTAATCCGCTATTTATATATTTATATATTATATATATATATATATATTTATATATAGCCGGCAGCGTTATGCAAAATTTGCACTACACTGCCAACTGAAAAGTAACAAAAATGATCCTAAAAGGATGAAATTACAAAAATCAAAGGATTTATTTAATACTTTACGTACATATATTCTATTCGGCCACGAAATTAACAAAAAATAGAATGAACTTTTAATCCCTAAAACCACTTTTAAATCTCAAATACACGGGTGTGTCGCCACCGCATTTATACATAAAAGTAACCCAAATACATAAAACTAACGACTCACCGTCGAATGGTCGACACAAAACACACAATAAAATCCTCCGGCCACGTTAATTTGGCTTGAAACAGCGGGGTTCTCTGCGGATTTATCCATTAGTAACCCAGCACAACCAACCAGCTGGACACAGAGTTAGCGTCTATAGGTAGTCAACAGATTTAATGAAAAGTAACTAAAATACATAAAAATAACGACTCACCGTCAAATGGTCGACACAAAACACACAATAAAATCCTCCGGCCGCGTTAATTTGGCTTGAAACAGCGGGGTTCTCTGCGGATTTATGAAGAGACCGAGCGCAGCCAGCTAGCCACAGAATTAGCCCCTGAGTTCACCTCTGACCCGGAAGATGTCAAGATGGAATAGTCCATTTTTAGTAGGGGGATAAAGAAATCGACCGTTTTTTTTATTGCGTATTTAATGATCGTTTTCATCGTAACTATAATTATTTTTATGTTAAATGTACATTAACAAGCAGGATCAATGTTAGGGATGTAGGTGACTGGCCGGGGCGCGGCGGGGCCGGGGCCCCATGCTGATGGGATCCCCAGGCAACGGCATCATTTACCTACATGGTAGATCCGAGTCTGTTCTCCCCTCTGCTCCCCCTCACACCCTCCCTCCTCTCTGCTCTTTACGGTGGGGAAAAAGGTAAAACAAGCAGCATAAGAGCTTGTAAATAAGTTTATTGGTTTTTACTGATAGATAATTAGTTATTAGCGGTACTGCATTTTAAATAAAAATAGCACAAATCCGCTTATGAATTATAAAAGTTAGTCAATCCACAAAAATGCTGACAAAAAGTTTAGGTCCGTTGTAAGCGGATTAGCGCTTTAGCGCTATCTAGCGTTCATATGCCCACCACTGTCCATATCTATAACTACAATGCATTCACATTTGCTTGCCATCATGATCAAACATCAATAATTTTTTTAACTTGTTAAAAAGATCCCGAGGAGGGGAACGTGTCAGGAGACAGAGGGAGAGGAGGAAAGTGAAGAATGTAGGACTGAGGGTTGCAACTCTAAATGTGGGGTCAATGACAGTAGAGAACTGGCTGACATGATGCAGAGAAGAAAGGTAGATGTTTTATGTGTCCAAGAGACCAAGTGGAAGGGCAGCAAGGCTCGCAGTATTGGAGCAGGGTTCAAACTGTTTTACCATGGTGTGGATAGAAAGAGAAATGGAGTAGGGGTGGTCCTGAAGGAGGAGTTGGCAAAGAATGTAGTAGAGGTGAAGAGAGTGTCAGATAGGGTGATGTGCCTGAAGGTAGAAGTAGAAGGTCTGATGCTAAACATAGTCAGTGGTTATGCTCCACAGGTTGGATGTGATGGGGAGGAGAAAGATACATTTTGGAAAGATTTGGATGAAGTGATAGAGAGTATTCCCAGGGATGAAAGAGTGGTGATTGGAGCGGCCGTGGTGTAGTGGTAATGGCAGTCGTCTCCCGATCGGAAAGTTGGCGGTTCGACTCCCGGGACCCGCACCATGTGTCGTTGTGTCCTTGGGCAAGACACTTAACCCTGAGTTGCTCCCGGTAGGACTGGAAAGCACCTTGCATGGTAGTCTGCCGCCACCGGTTTATGAATGTATGTAGCATTCACTATATGTGTAGCACTTTGAGATTTTCAGTAATGAAAAGTGCGTTATAAATTGAATTAATTATTATTATTATTATTCAGACCTGAATGGACATGTTGGTGAAGGAAACAGAGGGGATGAGGAAGTGATGGGTAGGTTTGGTGTCAAGGAAAGAAACCAGGAAGGACAGATGGTGGTGGATTTTGCCAAGAGAATGGAAATGGCTATAGTCAATACCTATTTCCAAAAGAGGGAGGAACATAGAGTGACCTATAAGAGTGGAGGAAGGAGTACACAGGTCGACTACATTCTGTGTAGAAGAGGAAACCTGAGGGAGATTGGAGACTGTAAGGTTGTAGCAGGGGAGAGCGTGGCCAGACAGCATCGGATGGTTGTGTGTAGAATGACTGTTGTTGCGAAGAAGAGAAAAAGAGTAAAATCAGAGAAGAAGACCAAATGGTGGAAGCTAAAGAAGGAAGAATGTTGTGAGAAATTCAGAGACGAGCTGTTAAAGGCTCTGGGTGGTAAGAAAGAGCTTCCAAGTGACTGGGCTACTACAGCAACAGTAATTAGAGAGACAGGTAGGAAGGTACTTGGTGTGTCATCTGGACAGAGAATGGATGATAAGGAAACCTGGTGGTGGAATAGTGAAGTGCAGGACGCCATTCAAAGAAAGAGATTAGCCAAGAAGAAATATGACAGTGAGAGGACTGAAGAGAGGAGACAGGAATATAAGGAGATGGGACATAGAGCAAAGAGGGAAGTAGCTAAGGCAAAGCAGAGGGTGTACAATGAGTTGTATGGGAGACTGGACACTAAAGAGGGCGAGAAGGACTTGTACCGATTGGCAAGACAGAGGGATCAGGCTGGAAAGGATGTGCAGCAGGTTAGGCTTATTAAAGATGGGAATGGGAATGTTCTAACAAGTGAGGAGAGTGTGATGGGAAGATGGAAGGATTACTTTGAGGAGCTAATGAATGAAGAGAATGAAAGAGAAAGAAGAGTGGAGGTCATAGAAACTGTGGACCAGGAAGTGGGAAAGATTAGTGAGGGTGAAGTCCGGAAAGCTCTGAAAAGAATGAAGAAGGGGAAGGCAGTAGGACCTGATGACATACCAGTGGAGGTTTGGAAATGTCTTGGAGAGGTGGCAGTGAGGTTTTTGACTCAAATATTTAATGGAATATTTGAGGGTGAGAAAATGCCTGAAGAATGGAGAAGAAGTGTGCTGGTTCCCATTTTTAAGAACAAGGGTGATGTACAGAGTTGTAGCAACTACAGGGGAATTAAGTTGATGAGTCACACGATGAAGATCTGGGAGAGAGTTGTGGAAGGAAGGCTTAGACAAGAGGTGACTATCTGTGAGCAGCAGTATGGTTTCATGCCAAGAAAGAGCACCACAGATGCCATCTTTGCTTTGAGGATGTTGATAGAGAAGTACAGAGAGGGTCAGAAAGAACTCCATTGTGTGTTTGTGGATTTAGAAAAAGCATATGACAGGGTGCCAAGAGAGGAGGTGTGGTATTGCATGAGGAAATCTGGAGTGGCAGAAAAGTATGTTAGACTGGTACAGGACATGTATGAAGACAGCAGGACAGTGGTGAGATGTGCTGTAGGAGTGACAGATAGCTTCAAGGTGGAGGTGGGATTGCATCAAGGATCGGCTCTGAGCCCCTTCTTGTTTGCTCTGGTGATGGACCGACTAACAGATGAGGTCAGGCAGGAATCCCCATGGACTATGATGTTTGCAGATGACATTGTGATATGTGGTGAGAACAGGGAACAGGTGGAAGAGAACTTGGAGAGGTGGAGGTATGCACTTGAAAGAAGAGGAATGAAAGTCAGCCGTAGTAAGACAGAGTACATGTGTGTGAATGAGAGGGAGGCCAGTGGAACAGTGAGGCTACAAGGAGCAGAGGTCACAAAGGTGCAGGACTTCAAGTACTTGGGGTCCACTGTCCAGAAAAATGGGGAATGTGGTAAAGAGGTTGAATTAAGAGTTTAGTATTAATGTTTTTCTGACTAAATGTTTATCATTTTTTATGCTAACCCCAAAATTACACCACACGCGTTGCGGCTCCGCCCCGCTCCGGTCCGACCTCCGCAGCAAATACGCACCCATTATAATCAATGACAGAATTTACACTGGCTCCGCACGGCGGCGGCGAGCTGCGGAGAGCGGACGGCAGTCCGTCAAAATTAGAAATTTTTCTATTTCTGCCGGACGCCGGAGCTGTGCCGGAGTCAACTTTTGAAGATTACGTCGCACCAACAGGAAAAGGAACGAGCACAACTTCCGTATTTACAAAATAAAATCACCACGGGCGGACTAATCCTAGCTCTATACGGATTTATTTGTACAAAAATGCTGTCAAACTATCATTTATGACTACGCCTACAAACGCAATACAAGAAATAAAAAGAAATACAAGAAATAAATAAAGTATTTTATTCTGAAATGTAATACATCACTTCCTGTTGCTCAAACCATGTCCTGTAGCTCATTTACGAGAGAAGATCAAGGCAGCAGTCTCTACTGTTGTTCTCTTTCTTCCACCGAGTGAATTGTTTTGTTCTGACTTACTTATTTATCACTTGATTTATCGCGCGATCTCGCAATTCCCGCGCATGCGTCTCGGAGCTGCGCATCCACTCGGACCTGAGCGGAGCGGAGGTAGTGGAAATTGGACTCGCACAGCTGCGACCTGCGGAGCGGGGCGGAGCGGAGCCGCGTGTAGTGTATTTTTGGCGTAAGAGTTCATACTTTTTGTAACACTTGTGAGTTACACACGATGTCTGGAGAAAACATTTTAGTTTAGTGTCAAGTTGACCACATGAACTGTATCAACTGGGTTTTCAATTAGGTTTTATCAGACGTAGAGTTATGTGAGAAAACTAAGCTAGTTTTCTTTACACATGACCTTGGCAGCCCTCCTTGGTAAGAGATGCAATAAACCCTTCAGATAAGACTTTTTTTTCCTTTAGCGGTGCCTAACACCGCTTTGCACTTCAAAACATGTGTTGCCCAAGATGAGGTGAAGTCATAGTACTTGAACAAAGATATCACACAGACACGCACACACGCACGCACGCACACACACATACACCCCACAAGGTATAAAACGGTTACAGCGCACTTAGAGTCTTAGAGAGTCTGCAGCGGGTCCTGATCAGATGTTCGACTACATTGATGTATCCCCCGCCAAACTGTGAGGCTCTCCCAGTTTGTGTCAAAAGGTGAAGGATAATGTTACATCAATGCCTTGAGTTTGTGTGTACTGTTAACTGTGATGGATTTAAATGACACATTATTTCTAGCAGGAAAACAGTTTGTATGTGTGTTGTTGTTTTTCCTTTCTATTTATCACAGTTTTCTTTAATAAATGACACATCATTATTTTTAAAGTAGTCTATGATTGTGGTTTTTCCTAAACAATTGTTGCCGATCCTTCACGAGCCTGACAAATGATTTAAAATAAACATTTGGGTTGATTTGAAATATCATAAAACATGTTGGCGTCACTCGCAGGATTAATGAGGAGGACTGCACGCTGTTTAAAGAAAAAAAAGGAAAAAGTGTGTTTTAAACTGGGGAGCTAGAAGTAGATGAGATTCCTTTTATCAGCAAAACTGTGTTCTTGGAAATGGGTGGGATTCCCGTGTTGAGAGCTGATAGGGTGTGATTATGTTTACGATACGGTGGGGGGACACCCCTGGATCCGTATTCGAAAGATACAAATGAACAGAGAGGAAAGAAAAAAAAGGGGGAAGATTTTGCCAGGGTGAGAAGACCCTTGTTGTTGATCAGTAGTTTTGTGAGAAAAAAAAAAAAGGTTGTGCCAGGGTTGACAGCAAAAACCCTTATTGTGAGGAGTCAGGTGATTTATTTTGACAGCTTTATCACTTGAAGTTAAAAAAGACTGGTGATTTATTTTTGACTTGTGCAAGAGTTGCAGCAAAGCTTGTGTGTGTCTGTGCAGCCGCGTAGAAGAGGATTGTTGAATGCACAGCTTGATAAGGAATAGAGCTTGTTAAGAAATTCCTGCAGGCCAGAAAGTTTGAAGTTGTCCAAAAGTTTAAAGTGTATTTGTTGGAAGACTTCAGAGGTGCATGTGCGCACCTAAGGAAAATTAACAGAGTGAAGAAAGCATGA
>JBBPBX010059985.1:6198-21584 GCA_038048925.1 Garcialebias charrua
CTGTATCCCTGAACTCTACGGCAAAAAAAAAAAAGGAGCGTTTTCTAAAAATCAGTTTTAAAAACCACAAATAGACTAATATTTATTTTATTTTACAAACAAATACAATGAATGTATTTAAATGAGTAATATATACAATTGAAAGTTGATTGAGTTATTTACTTATTATTATAATAGAAAATTTTGTCTAAATTCTATTAGATAAATAAGGAGCAGATTTAATAAGATATTTCTTCATCTGCTACCTTTCATTTTATATTTTATACGTTTTTTTCTTTATATGTTTTTTCTTTACATGGTTTTTCTTTATATGTTTTTTCTTTTTCAATTACATATGTTAATTGTTGTAATTCATTATGTAAATATTTTCTTTTAATGTATTTTTCTCTATTCAATTACATATATGTTAATCATTGTATCTCATGATTATAAAATGAATAAATAAATAAATAAATACATTTTATTTACCGTATTTTCTGGTGTATACGTCGCACCGGTGTATAGGTCGCAATGTCCAATTAGCACCAATAGATTGGAAAAATTCCTAGATAGGTCGCACCGGTGTATAGGTCGCACCTACGTTTAGCTCTGCCGCAAATGTCTGCCACAGGAGTTCACAGCAAGGCTTTTAAGAAGATTAACACTTAAAAACAATTATTTGTTTGATAAAAATTATAGCAAATATGTGTCTGAGCTGAACTTTTCCTTAATAAATGAACGTAATTGTGAAATGAGCTGGATTTAAAAATTTGTTTCGCCGAAAGTGATAACAAGCCATATATAGGTCGCACCGGTGTATAGGTCGCAGGCCTTGAAAAAAAACCATAAAAAGGTGCGACCTATACACCGGAAAATACGGTACACTAATCTTTACTTCAATTAGCTTCTCTCTTATCAAAAAACTGCACAAAATGTATTTCTTGTTGAATCTGACGTGACCGTTTATGAAAAAAGTCGTGGGGGGGTTGGATTTTTTTATTTTTTTTTACCGTACGGGGATTCAGGCTCAGTATGACATTTGTTAACGAGGAGCCAGGAAATTAATCAGGCTCTGACCCGAATTTGTAATAAAATTTCATGCGTTTGGCGTTTCGACATCATTTCTTTGGCCGACATTTTGACTCTAAGAGCATCTGGGTCTATTAACATTAATCATGCCTCTTGGCTTAATTACACGGCTCAGGATCTGCCTTCACTAATAACACCGGAGGTTTTTTTTATTTGTTGAAGAAGGCTTTTACATCCTGACATCTTTTTCATTTAACAGACCAGGAGCTCTTAAAGCTTTCGTTCCAGCTCATTTTGACCCATTCTTGAACTGCATATAAAACACATATTGTAAATTTCACTCCATGTGCTGTTTTTAAATCATTCTCTCTGCTGAAATAAATTTTATAACGTACGTGAATGTTCCTGTAGAGCGCCCTGGGGTGAATCTGCGGGGACTTGGAGCTACAGAAACTAGAGAAATTGCATTTCCTGTGAAAATGCAGTGTGAATGTTTATTGCAGAAGAACCTGCTGAAAAAAGCTGAAATTAGCTCTAAAAACATGCTGAAATGTAGCTGAAATGGAAGAACAAGCCTAAGTTAGCGGAAGATGCAGAAAGAACATATTTGCTGAATTAGGTTTACAAATGAGCACAAAAATTAAGAAATTAGCTAAAAGAAAGCTGAAATTAGAAGAAAAAAAATGGCTGAAAATTAGCTGAAAAGCCAGAAAGAAGCATAAACTACCAGAAGGAAATGGAAGGAGCTGAAATGAGCTAAAAACGGAGGAAATTGCTGAAAACGCTCAATTTAGCACAAAAAAAACGCTAAAACAAAATAGTTGAAATAGCAGAAAAAGCTGAAACTAGCAGAAAAAGCTGAAATTAGCATAACATGCTGAAATTAGCAAAAATAAGTTGATTAGGCAGAAAGTATCAGAAATTATCACAATTTTTATTTTTTTTATCGGAAAACAGCTGAAATTAGCTAAAATAAATGTAGCAGAAAAGGTAGAAGCTTAAATTAGCAGAAAAAGGCAGAAAGACATGAAGCAGAAATGAGCACAAAAAAATGGAAATAATCTAAAAAAAGCTGAAATCAGAGAAAAAAAACTGAAAAGCAGCTAAAAAGCAGAAAGAAGCTTAAATTACAAGGAAGTGGAGAGAGAAATGTTATGATGAATTAGGCTGAAATGAGTGCAAATAAATGTGGAATTAGCTGAAAAGGCTTACATTAACATAAATGTAGCCAAATAGTAGCTGAAATAGTAGAAAAGCAGAAACTTGCTGAAATAAACTGAAACAATCTGAAACACAACTCAGCATTTTTCATAAATGAAACATGACTCAGCATTGTTATTGAAACATGACTAAGCGTTATTACTGAAGCATGACTCAGCATTTTATATTGGAGCACAGCTCTGTTATTATTTACGGAGCCCCCCAGGGGACGTGGAATTTTTTTTTAATTCTTTGCGTTTGCGTGCGCACGCAAAACTATTGCGAGGTAACGCAAAACCTTTTGCTTTTGCGTTCCCACGCAAAAGGTTTTGCGTTACAGACACCATCCTTTAAAAGGAATGTGGACCTTCTGGAACAAGCATGCCACGATAGCTCAACTAGTAACGCATCAGCTTGCCGCTCCAAACCTCACGGGTTCGATTCCCAGTCGGGACAACTTTTTTTTTTTTAGATTATTTATTCATTCCAGATTAAGAAAACACGAGAAAAATATTTACAAAACAACAATAAAAACTTTCAATTATATAATCATTCCTCTTTCTTATTTTGCTTAATGGTTTTTAACTCATCCCTGAAATTCTGACACAGAATCACAAGTTCAGAGGGACAGACAGAGCGCAGGCTGCCGCGTCGGCTCGAACGAGGAAGTCACAGCTGATTCCACGGAGCTTGAACGTGAAATATACAACGGAAAATTACTTTTACCACTGCAGCACACACTGGACATCCTTATATTTAAGGCTGATTTCAAAATTCAATTAAATTGAGTGTACTGTCTGCTCCATTGTCGTAATGTTGAGCCATTTTAAACAACAATGCTGCAGATAATACATGTTTTTATTGTGTTTATTCTGTGACACAGTTCACACTTGAACTTGTGATTCTGTGTCAGAATTTCAGGGATGAGTTAAAAACCATTAAGCAAAATAAGAAAGAGGAATGATTATATAATTGAAAGTTTTTATTGTTGTTTTGTAAATAGTTTTCTTCTGTTTTCTTAATCTGGAATGAATAAATAATCTAAAAAAAAAAATGTTGTCCCGACTGGGAATCGAACCGGTGAGGTTTGGAGCGGCAAGCCGATGCGTTACTAGTTGAGCTATCATGGCATGCTTGTTCCAGAAGGTCCACATTCCTTTTAAAGGATGGTGTCTGTAACGCAAAACCTTTTGCGTGGGAACGCAAAGCGTGTTGCGTTCCCACGCAAAAGGTTTTGCGTTACCTCGCAATAGTTTTGCGATTTTTTTTTTTCCACGTCCCCTGGGGGGCTCCGTAATTATTGAAACATGACTAAGCATCATTACTGAAGCACTCAGGGTTGTTATCAATGAAGAATGATTCATTGTGTATCTGTTCCTCTCAAACCCAGCCTGTCAAAGCAGATAACCGCTTGTCCTGAGCCTAGTTCTGCTAAGGTTGCTTCCTCATGAGGGAGTTTTTTCTTTCCACTGTCGCCTTCTTGTTGGCTCAAGATGAGAGTTCTGTGATGGAGTTAAACCCAAAGCAGTCTGCTCCTCAGATAAATAATGTTAAATTATTATTTTTATATATGAATGTTCCTGTTCAGTGCCCTGAGATGACTTCAGTTTATTTATAAAGCGCCAAGTCACAACAACAGAACTGATTCAGCGTTGTTATTGACGCATGACTCAGCATTATTACTGGAGCCTGGGTAATCAGGTGGAGTTTCAAAACAAATGGTTCACTTTTTCACATGAACAAGCTGTGAAATAATAAACCACAGTAAGAGGTTCCTACCTGGTTCTGTGGACCTGGTTCTGTGGACCTGGTTCTGGAGGCTGATGTTGGTCCAGGTGAGTCCAGTCCAGTCAGGTGTTCCCATCAAACAATCTCCATGGAAACAAACTCCTCTGCTTCCTCCAACCTGTTCTTCAGAGTCTCTTTATTTCACCAGTTTGGACTAAAACTGCTTTGGTTCTGCTGGGTCAGAACTTTGAGCTTCTTTCTCCTGTTCTCATCAAAGATGAGGCAGTTGTTAGCTTGTTGCATTGTTAGCTTGTTGTTGTCGTTAGCTTGTTGTTGTCGTTAGCTTGTTGTTGTCGTTAGCTTGTTGTTAGCTTGTTGTTGTCGTTAGCTTGTTGTTGTCGTTAGCTTGTTGTTAGCTTGTTGTTGTCGTTAGCTTGTTGTTGTCATTAGCTTGTTGTTAGCTTGTTGTTGTCGTTAGCTTGTTGTTGTCGTTAGCTTGTTGTTGTCGTTAGCTTGTTGTTGTCGTTGGCTTGTTGTTGTCGTTCGCTTGTTGTTGTTGGTAGCTTGACGTTGTTGTTGTTAGCTTGTTGCATTGTTATCTTGTTGCATTGTTATCTTGTTGCATTGTTATCTTGTTATTAGCTTGTTGTTTGCTTGCTGTTGTTGATAGCTTGATGTTAGCTTGTTGTTGTTAGCTTGTTGTTAGCTTGTTGCTGTTGGTAGTAGCTTGATGTTGTTAGCTTGTTGTTGTTTTTAGCTTGTTGTTAGCTTGATGTTGTTGTTAGCTTGATGCTGTTGTTAGCTTGACGTTGTTAACTTGTTGTTGTTAGCTTGCTGTTGTTAATAGCTTGATGATAGCTTGTTGTTGTTAGCTTGTTGTTACCTTGTTGCTGTTGGTAGTAGCTTGATGTTGTTAGCTTGTTGTTGTTGTTAGCTTGTTGTTGTTGTTAGCTTGATGTTGTTGTTAGCTTGATGTTGTTGTTAGCCTGACGTTAACTTGTTGTTGTTAGCTTGTTGTTAGCTTGTTGTTGTTAGCTTGTTGTTACCTTGTTGCTGTTGGTAGCAGCTTGATGTTAGCTTGTTGTTGTTGTTGTTAGCTTGATGTTGTTGTTAGCTTGATGCTGTTGTTAGCTTGACGTTGTTAACTTGTTGTTGTTAGCTTGATGTTAACTTGTTGTTGTTAGCTTGATGTTATTGTTAGCTTGCTGTAAGCTTGACGTTGTTAACTTGTTAGCTTGATGTTATTAGCTTGACGTTGTTACTTGTTGTTAGCTTGATGTTGTTAGCTTGACGTTGTTAACTTCTTGTTGTTAGCTTGATGTTGTTGTTAGCTTGCTGTTAGCTTGACATTGTTAACTTGTTGTTAGCTTGATGTTGTTGGTAGCTTGATGTTAGCTTGTTGTTGTTAGCTTGCTGTTGTTAGCTTGATGTTGTTAACTTGATGGTGGTAGAACGCTAGGTTTAATGTCTCTTTAATTTGTTCTCAGTCCCACACATCAACATTTTGGACACTAGAAACTGAATATTTAAAGGCCCACCCTTGATTAATAACAGGAACTTGTTTTTTTATTTAAAATTTCTTCCTGTTCTGAGGCCAACCTGCCTGAACAGAAACTCTTGTCAAAGCTGCAGCTAAAGCCCTCACATTGTTGTCCACCCGGTAACTGTCCTCTTCATGTTCACTAACTGTCCTCATGGCCCTGTGAACACTTTGGTCTCTGCTCACCTGCCTGCTCCCTGCACACCTGGGCTCCCAACACAAAAGGCTCTCACCTCTTCTTGTAGGCTATTGTTTTAGGGCGGTTGGCAGATCAACTGTGCAGGTGTTTTACCACCACCTGCTCTCACTTCTCCACGTCAGCTGTTTGTCTTCCGGCTCCTCCTGCAGGGGGCGTCACAGTCACAGAACTCAAATGAGAGATTGTTCCACGTTTTAATGATGAGAAACTGAAGCAGCTGTGAAGATGCAGGGTTTGGAAAATATGAGTTTGGCTCCATCTGCTGGTTAATCTTCAACATTACATCTACATGAAACTGTCCTGTACTCATACATGTCCTGCTATCCTCATGTAGCCCACCTATACCCCTCTTAACTAAGGGCCCCTAAGCTCGTTAAAAAGGCCTTTGACTAAAACCCTTTAACTCAAAACATGTATTTTTAAAAATAACCAACAACACAGGACTAAAGTTTTGAGCTTTAAGAACTTATATTAAATTTAATCAAAACAAAACATTCACAGTAATTCCCAACATTTTCAGTCCATAATAATAATAATAATAATAATAATAATAATTGTCTAAGCTTGTCATCTGCGTATGTTTCCCATACACAGACGAAATTCGTCTCTGCATTTAACCCAACCACCTACCAGGCGGTGCAGTGAGCAGCCATAGAGGGCGCTCGGGGAGCTGGAGAAATAGGTGTGCACTCATAGACACCCCAAGATGTGTAGTGGCCGGGACGCGAACCCGCGTCCTTCGGGTCCCAAGTCAAACGCCCTAACCACTACACCATATTTAATCAAATCAAGTGGGCCCACCCTGTAACATACACTTAAACCAGCATATAGTTAAATTAACTTACAAACTGGATTCCAAAAAAGTTGGGACACTAAACAAATTGTGAATAAAAACTGAATGCAATGATGTGGAGGTGCCAACATCTAATATTTTATTCAGAATAGAACACAAATCACAGATCAAAAGTTTAAACTGAGAGAATGTATCATTTTAAGGGAAAAATATGTTGTTTCAAAATTTCATGGCGTCAACAAATCCCAAAAAAGTTGGGACAAGTCCATTTTTACCACTGTGTGGCATCCCCCCTTCTTCTTACAACACTCAACAGACGTCTGGGGACAGAGGAGACCAGTTTCTCAAGTTTAGAAATAGGAATGCTCTACATTCATGTCTAATACAGGCCTCTAACTGTTCAATCGTCTTGGGCCTTCTTTGTCGCACCTTCCTCTTTATGATGCACCAAATGTTCTCTATAGGTGAAAGATCTGGACTGCAGGCTGGACATTTCAGTACCTGGATCCTTCTCCTACGTAGCCATGATGTTGTGATTGCTGCAGAATGTGGTCTGGCATTATCTTGTTGAAAAATGCAGGGTCTTCCCTGAAAGAGATGACGTCTAGATGGAGCATATGTTGTTCTAGAACCTGAACATAGTTCTCTGCATTAATGGTGTCTTTCCAGACATGCAAGCTGCCCATGCCACAAGCGCTCATGCAACCCCATACCATCAGTGATGCAGGCTTCTGAACGGAGCGTTGATAACAACTTGGGCTATCCTTGTCCTCTCTGGTCCGGATGACATGGCGTCCCAGTGTTCCATAAAGAACTTCAAATCGTGACTCATCTGACCACAGAACAGTCTTCCATTTTGCCACACTCCATTTTAAATGACCCCTGGTCCAGTGCAAACGTCTGAGCTTGTGGAGCTTGCTTAGAAATGGCTTCCTCTTTGCACTGTAGAGTTTCAGCTGGCAACGGCGGATGGCACGGTGGATTGTGTTCACTGACAATGCTTTCTGGAAGTATTCCTGAGCCCATTCTGTTATTTCCTTGACAGTGGCATTCCTGTTTGAGGTGCAGTGACGTTTAAGGGCCCGGAGATCACGAGCATCCAGTAGAGTTTTACGGCCTTGACCCTTACGCACAGTGATTGTTCCAGATTCTCTGAATCTTTTGATGATGTTATGCACGGTTGATGATGATAACTTAAAAGTCTTTGCTATTTTACGCTGGGTAACACCATTCTGGTATTGCTGCACTATCTTTCTGCACAACAATGGTGGAATTGGTGATCCTCTTACCATCTTGGCTTCTGAGAGACACTGACACTCTGAGAAGCTCTTTTTATACCCCATCATGTTGTCAATTGACCTAATTAGTGTTAATTGGTCTTCCAGCTGTTCGTTATATGCTCAATTTCATTTTTTCAGTCACTCAGTTTTTATTCACAATTTGTTTAGTGTCCCAACTTTTTTAGAATCCGGTTTGTAGTTCAAACAAAATAAAACCTCTGTTGCAGGCCTGATGTGATGCTGTGGAGTGGAGGGAATGTGGTGCCTTACTCCAAGGTACTCTAGATCCTCAGGAATTTCACCTGTCCGTCCCAGTTGAAGGAAATACGGTGGCTCCTTTACTCGTCTCTCGGTCCAGCAGAAACAGCATGAAGCAGAAAGGTCCAGTGAAGATGAAGAGGTCCAGTGAAGATGAAGAGGTCCAGTGAAGATGAAGAGGTCCAGCTCAGTCACAGACAACTCTCAGTTTAGGCTCATCTATTTGTTCTTAACTTCAGGAGTCAGAAACTTTAGTTAAGTCTCTTCCTGTTAGCTGGGTTAGCCACACAATGTCCATTCACTTTGCCAATGAATGTTAAAGTCTTAGTGAGCCCTAAAACATAAACTCACAACTACCGTGATGCAAATTCCATGTTGAAACCGTTACAGTAGTTCTAAAATCCGAGGTAGAGATGACATTTGTTCAAAGACTGTTGATTTGAATGTCTTAAACATCAAACACCTTTTTTTTTTTTTTACAAACTGCATCACAAGTTTTTCCCACCACTCTGTCCAGCTGAAACTCATTTTTCTAATAACCCCCTGTCTCCACCCACTTCCTGGATATAAACCAATGACAGAGCAGTAAAGCTTTTAGGCACCGCCTCTTTTTTCAAACATCCATCCATCCATCCATCTTCTTCCGCTTATCCGGGGTCGGGTCGCGGGGGTAGCAGCCTAAGTAGGGAGGCCCAGACTTCCCTCTCCCCAGCCACTTGGAGCAGCTCCTCTGGGGGAATCCCAAGGCGTTCCCAGGCCAGCCGAGAAACATAGTCCCTCCAGCGTGTCCTGGGTCTTCCTCTGGGTCTCCTCCCGGTGGGACATGCCCGGAACACCTCACCAGGGAGGCGTCCAGGAGGCATCCTAACCAGATGCCCGAGCCACCTCAACTGGCTCCTCTCGATGTGGAGAAGCAGCGGCTCTACTCCGAGTCCCTCCCGGATGACTGAGCTTCTCACCCTATCTCTAAGGGAGAGTCCAGCCACCCTGCGGAGAAAACTCATTTCAGCCGCTTGTATCCGAGATCTTGTTCTTTCGGTCATAACCCAAAGCTCATGACCATAGATGAGGGTGGGAACGTAGATCGATCGGTAAATTGAGAGCTTTGCCTTTTGACTCAGCTCTCTCTTCACCACGACAGACCGGTACAGCGCCCGCTTCACTGCGGACGCTGCACCTATCCGCCTATCGATCTCACGCTCCAGTTTTCCCTCATTCGTGAACAAGATCCCGAGATACTTAAACTCCTCCACTTGGGGCAGGACCTCCTCCCCGACCCGGAGAGGGCATGCTACCCTTTTCCGGCTCAAGACCATGGCCTCGGATTTGGAGGAACTGATCCTCATCCCGGCCGCATCACACTCGGCTGCAAACCGCTCCAGTGAAAGTTGTAAATCACGAACTGATGAAGCCAGTAGGACCACATCATCTGCAAAAAACAGAGAAGCGATTCTAAGGCCACCAAAACGGATCCTCTCAACACCTTGGCTGCGCCTAGAAATTCTGTCCATAAAAGTTATGAACAGAATCGGTGACAAAGGGCAACCTTGGCGGAGTCCAACTCTCACCGGAAACGAGCCTGACTTACTGCCGGCAATGCGGACCAAGCTCTGACACCGGTCGTACAGGGACCTAACAGCCCTTATCAAAGGGCCTGGTACCCCATACTCCCGGAGTACCCCCCACAGAACCCCCCGAGGGACGCGGTCGAATGCCTTCTCCAAGTCCACAAAGCACATGTAAACTGGTTGGGCAAACTCCCACGCACCCTCCAGGACCCTGCTGAGGGTGTAGAGCTGGTCCAGTGTTCCACGACCAGGACGAAAACCACACTGCTCCTCCTGAATCCGAGGTTCGACTATCCGACGGACCCTCCTCTCCAGAACCCCTGAATAGACCTTACCAGGGAGGCTTAAGAGTGTGATCCCCCTATAGTTGGAACACACCCTACGGTCCCCCTTTTTGAATAGGGGAACCACCACCCCAGTCTGCCAATCCAAGGGAACTGCCCCCGATGTCCACGCGATATTGCAGAGTCGCGTAAGCCAACACAACCCTACAACATCCAGAGCCCTAAGGAACTCCGGGCGAATCTCATCCACCCCCGGAGCCTTGCCACCGCGGAGCTTTTTAACCACCTCGGCGACCTCAGCACCAGAGATCGGAGAACCCGACCCAAAGTCCCCAGGCTCTGCTTCCTCAGTGGAAGACGTGCCAGTAGGATTGAGGAGGTCTTCGAAGTATTCCGCCCACCGACTCACAACATCCCGAGTTGAGGTCAGCAGCACGCCACCTCCACCATAAATGGTGTTGGTCTCGTACCTCTTTCCCCCCCTGAGACGCCGGATGGTGGACCAGAATCGCCTCGAAGCCGTACGGAAGTCATTCTCCATGGCCTCTCCGAACTCCTCCCACGCCCGAGTTTTTGCCTCAGCAACCACCCGAGCCGCATGCCGCTTGGACTGCCGGTACCTATCAGCTGCTTCCGGGGTCCCACAAGCCAAAAAGGCCCAATAGGACTCCTTCTTCAGCCTGACAGCATCCCTCACTGCCGGTGTCCACCACCGGGTTCGAGGGTTGCCACCTCGACAGGCACCAACAACCTTGCGGCCACAGCTCCGATAAGCTGCCTCGACAATAGAGGCGCGGAACACGGCCCACTCGGACTCCATGTCCCCCGCCTCCCTTGGAACGTGTTCAAAGCTCTCCCGGAGGTGGGAGTTAAAGCTCCGTCTTACGGGAGACTCTGCCAGACGTTCCCAGCAGACCCTCACAATACGTTTGGGTCTGCCAGGTCTGACCGGCATCCTCCCCCACCATCGGAGCCAACTCACCACCAGGTAGTGGTCAGTTGACAGCTCCGCCCCTCTCCTCACCCGAGTGTCCAAGACATGCGGCCGCAGATCAGATGAGACGACAACAAAGTCGATCATCGAACTGCGACCTAGGGTGTCCTGGTGCCAAGAGCACATATGGACACCCTTATGCTTAAACATGGTGTTCGTTATGGACAATCCATGACGAGCACAGAAGTCCAATAACAGAACACCACTCTGGTTCAGATCAGGGGGGCCGTTCCTCCCAACCACACCCCTCCAGGTCTCACTGTCATTGCCCACGTGAGCGTTGAAGTCCCCCAGTAGAACAAGGGAGTCCCCAGGAGGCGCACTCTCCAATACCCCCTCCAAGGACTCCAAAAAGGGTGGGTAGTCTGAGCTGCCGTTTGGTGCATAGGCACAAACAACAGTCAGAGCCCGTCCCCCCACACGTAGGCGAAGGGAGGCTACCCTCTCGTTCACCGGGGTGAACCCCAACGTACAGGCACCAAGATGGGGGGCAACCAGTATGCCCACTCCTGCTCGGCGCCTCTCACCAGGGGCAACTCCAGAGTGGAAGAGTGTCCAACCCCTCTCAAGGAAACTGGTTCCAGAGCCAGAGCCATGCGTTGAGGTGAGTCCGACTATTTCTAGTCGGAACCTCTCAACCTCACACACTAGCTCAGGCTCCTTCCCCACCAGAGAGGTGACATTCCATGTCCCAATGGCCAGCTTCTGTAGCCGAGGATCAGACCGCCAGGGTCCCCGCCCTCGGCCACCACCCATCTCACATTGCACCCGACCCCTTTGGCCCCTCCCACAGGTGGTGAGCCCATGGGAAGGGGGACCCACGTCTCCTCTTCGGGCTGTGCCCGGCCGGGCTCCATGGGTAAAAGCCCGGCCACCAGGCGCTCGCCAGCGTGCCCCACCTCCGGGCCTGGCTCCAGAGTGGGGCCCCGGTGACCCGCGTCCGGGCGAGGGAAAACTTAGTCCATTAATTGTACTCATCATAGGGGTTTTTGGGCTGCACTTTGTCTGGTCCCTCACCTAGGACCTGTCTGCCTTGGGTGACCCTTCTAGGGGCATGAAGCCCCTGACAGCATAGCTCCTAGGATCATTGGGACACTCAAACCCCTCCACCACGGTAAGGTGGCAGCCCAGGGAGGTTTTTTTTTTTTTTTTTTTCAAACATGAACTATTCAAATAAACAAAACATGATGTGTCAAAACTTCCTTCAAAACAAAATGCGTTCCCAAACCACACACAAGGTACAAAATACTTTTATTTTGTAATGGGTTACAATAAGACATGTCCTGCTGTCTTGATACGTGTCCTGCTGTCTTCATACGTGTCTACGTGTCCTGCTGTCTTCATACGTGTCCTGCTGTCTTCATACGTGTCCTGCTGTCTTCATACGTGTCCTGCTGTCTTCATACATGTCCTGCTGTCTTCATACATGTCCTGCTGTCTTCATACGTGTCCTGCTGTCTTCATACGTGTCCTGCTGTCTTCATACGTGTCCTGCTGTCTTCATACGTGTCCTGCTGTCTTCATACATGTCCTGCTGTCTTCATACATGTCCTGCTGTCTTCATACATGTCCTGCTGTCTTCATACATGTCCTGCTGTCTTCATACATGTCCTGCTGTCTTCATACATGTCCTGCTGTCTTCATACATGTCCTGCTGTCTTCATACATGTCCTGCTGTCTTCATACATGTCCTGCTGTCTTCATACATGTCCTGCTGTCTTCATACATGTCCTGCTGTCTTCATACATGTCCTGCTGTCTTCATACATGTCCTGCTGTCCTCATACATGTCCTGCTGTCCTCATACATGTCCTGCTGTCTTCATACATGTCCTGCTGTCTTCATACATGTCCTGCTGTCTTCATACATGTCCTGCTGTCTTCATACATGTCCTGCTGTCTTCATACATGTCCTGCTGTCTTCATACATGTCCTGCTGTCTTCATACATGTCCTGCTGTCTTCATACATGTCCTGCTGTCCTCATACATGTCCTGCTGTCTTCATACATGTCCTGCTGTCTTCATACATGTCCTGCTGTCTTCATACATGTCCTGCTGTCTTCATACATGTCCTGCTGTCCTCATACATGTCCTGCTGTCTTCATACATGTCCTGCTGTCTTCATACATGTCCTGCTGTCCTACCAGCTCCTCCCTGTCAGATGTTCTGTCTTGAACCCTTCATGGATTTGGACAGGTCACTCATCGAGTGTCTCTGTGCTCGTGTCCTCAGTGGATGTCCACTCTGGAGACCACAGGAGACATTACCAACCGTTTGATTCCTGCTGAGCGGAGAGAAGTGTTTATTCTTCAGCTGGCCGCCATCTTGGATATTCAGGTGGACACTTTGTCTTGAAGCAGGTCAGACATCGTTCATGCAGCTCTGCTGCTTGTGTTGCCAAATGAAAGATTTGATCGATTATTGATTTTATCTGCAGCTCCATCTTTGGACTGGCCTACCATTAGCTGTGGCGGCCATCTTGAATATGTTGACTGCAAAAGTTAACCCTTTGAAGATGATTAGATTCTGGGAGTTTTATTAAAACCTGCCCTGTGGTTCACAAGATATTTTACTAACACACACACACACACAGTCATGAGCAAAAGTCCTACAAGGAACATCTGGAGTTGTTGCTGCAGTTTTTAAATATTTCCTGCAGGGGGACACAGGACAAGCAGCTGGATTGTGTCTCGTTTCCCTTCAGAGGACCGGCTCCCCATCGTTCCCAGACCAGTCACAGCACAGAAACCACACACACGTCAAGCACCAGTAGCTGTAGTGTTGTGGATCTGACGGAGACGCCCCCGCTCTGAGGGGGAGGGAAGGAATGTGGAGGCCAGAGAACAGAAAGACGAGAACAAAGTTCTGCCTGTGCTTCCCAGAATCCAGATGTTGAAACATGAGCCGTCGTTTCTTCTCACTGCGTTTGCAGCAGAAACATCTCGTTGGGTGTACAGACAAAAGAAACTAAAGTGGTGAGAGACGCAGCGGCTGAAAGGTTAAAGGTCACGCCAGGACGGTGGAGAGGTGCAGGAAGAACATTCCTCTCCCTCTGAAAAGGCGGCGGCAGCACGAAGCGACTGATCCCAGATGAAAACATCTGCTGGAGCTGGGAGCAGTGTTTGATTTCACTTTCTTCATCAGGGTCTTAAAGAACTAAAAACTGAAGCTGAAGGACCAGAACCTCCAAGTCTGAGACCAGAACCTTTGAGTCTGAGACCAGAACCTTTGAGTCTGAGACCAGAACCTTTGAGTCTGAGACCAGAACCTTTGAGTCTGAGACCGTGGTCCTCAGTCAGTCCTCTCCAGGGTCAGGTTCTGCCTCAGGAGGACTTCATGTACCTCTGGTTTTGTTCTCAGTGAGAAAAGAATGGAGCAGGAGACCAACAGATGGATCAATGCAGCTTCTGTAGTACTGTGGATGCTGTGCCGGTCCACTGTGGTGAAGAAGGAGCTGAGCTGTGAGGAGAACCTCTCTGTTTACCGCTCAATCTACGTTCCTACCCTCACCTCTGGTCCTGAACTCTGGGTAGAGACGGAAAGAACCAGATCCTGGATCCAGGAGGTCTGAAAGAGTTCTCTCTGCAGGGTAGCTGATCCTAAAGGCCGCAGTACGCCGCTCTACGCGTGCGTGCTGTGCACAGGCAGTTCACAGTATATCTCTGCGTTCGTTCTCGCGTTAATGCTCGCGTTTTCGCTCCAAATACTTGACGCCATTTGAGCAGATGCAGGGCAGAGCGTTTACCTACGGGACATATTGAGGTCGCTGATTGGTCATTTGCTGACACGCCTACTGAATTGATTGACAGGTCGGTGGGGGAAAAAAAGCACGAGCCGGCAGCTGGCTCTGGCTGCAGCCGCTGCGGTGTTCTGTGTTTATATATTAATAAAAAGTTCTAAAAAATAAAATAAAAACATGGAGCGCTGGTCCAGCACACCAGAACACCAAGAAATCTGCAGAACCTCACGCAGCCACGTTGGACATGAGTTTAATTCGCTCGTGACAAATTCATTCATTTCTCATCATTTCAGTCATGGAGTCAACTGGAAGCGATCACTTGACTTTTGGCAACAACAAAAAAAAGTCCAGATCAGGGATGAAGAAGGGGAATGTAATACGTTTGTGTCACATGCAAAACAGTCTGGTGCTGGGCAGTTTATTGTGAGACAACGCACTTGCGTTCGCGGTCGTAAAATTTGAGCTTGGCGAATTCGCGCCCGCGTTCAAAGGCTTGTGCCGCTGCGTTCGAACGGCGTCGAGCGGCATTCGGCTGAACGCAGAGATATACTGGGGCTTTGAAGGCCGAGTTATACTCGCGCTTTGGTCCGCTGGCTGGAGCGCGCGGACTGCGCGCACACTGAGCCGTGCGGCTTCTGCGTTTACAGTGTCGACGCTGTGTTTATAGTTGACGCACGGCGGCGCATGGCAAAGTGCTGTTCTTTTACGGACCAGCAGGTGGCGGTACCCTCTAAAACCTGTGCGTATGTTGCAAGAAAGTGTAGTAAGAAGAAGAAATCTACCGTAGAAGAACTGT
>JBBPBX010059986.1:0-21583 GCA_038048925.1 Garcialebias charrua
TGCGTGCGTGCATTCATGCGTGTGTGTTTGCGTGCGTTCGTGCGTGTGTGTGTGTGTTGTACTCACAGTGTCCGCAGCTTGGGCATGTGGTTGAAGCTGGACAGGGGGATGAGGGTGATGTTGTTGTTGTTGAGGGTGCTAAATAGAAAAATAAGGCAGGAGAAGAAGAAATAAATTGAGAAAAATATAATCTAATTATTATTTATTATAAGTCAGAGTCAGAGAATCTTTATTGTCATTCGCACCACATGTGGTACATGTGATAAAATGAGATTATGTACACAGGGTCCCAGTTACATCCAACAATAAAATGTAAGAGAAGAACAGTAATAACATCTAAAATATGAACTAAGAAAAACATCAACTAAAAATACACTAAGCATTATTATCATAGAAAACATTACTTCAAACAGCAGCATGAACATGAGTCTGTATGAGCAGATGAGCACGAATGAACACAGCAACATAAGGTTATTAGTCTGATAAGATATAATACAAACCGGATTCCAAAAAAGTTGGGACACTAAACAAATTGTGAATACAAACTGAATGCAATGATGTGGAGGTGCCAACATCTAATATTTTATTCAGAATAGAACACAAATCACAGATCAAAAGTTTAAACTGAGAGAATGTATCATTTTAAAGGAAAAATATATTGTTTCAAAATTTCATGGCGTCAACAAATCCCAAAAAAGTTCGGACAAGTCCATAGTCTGAATGACTATCGGCCAGTGGCCCTCACCCCGATAGTCGCCAAATGCTTCGAAAAACTGGTCATGACCCACATAAAAACATCCATCAACATCAACGAGGACCCTCATCAGTATGCATACTGCAAAAACCGATCAACAGAGGACACCATCTCCTCTGTAGTCCACACTGCTCTCACCCACCTGGATCAGAAGGACTCATACGTGCGTCTGCTCTTTGTGGACTTCACATCTGCTTCAACACCATGATCCCCCAAACTCTGATAGACAAACTATCTACACTTGGACTAAGCCCCTCTATTTGTAACTGGGTACTAGACTTCTTAACAAACAGACCACAGTCCGTGAAGATCCACAACTTCTCCTCCTCCACCATAACCCTCAGCACTGGCTCTCCTCAAGGATGTGTGCTGAGCCCTCTTCTGTTCACTCTGCTCACATATGATTGTACAGCCACACATCCAGGCTGTCATATTGTTAAGTTTGCAGATGATACAGCGGTGGTGGGATGCATCACAAACAATGATGAGTCCAGCTACAGACAGGAGGTGGAACACCTGGAGAGCTGGTGCAAAGAGAATAATCTTCACATGAATGTGAAGAAGACAAAGGAGATGATTGTGGACTTCAGAAGGAACAAACACACCCACGCCCCACTGAAAATAGGTGGGTCTGCAGTGGAAGTGGTCTCCAGCTACAAATACTTGGGTGTACACATGAATGATAACCTCAGCTGGAGCAACAACACCACCAGCCTGATCAAGAAAGGTCATCAGAGACTCTACTTCCTCAGACGGCTGAGACGAGCTGGTCTGAGCAGCCCAGTTCTCACCTCGTTCTACAGGTGTGCAGTGGAGAGCGTCCTGTGCTCCAGCATCAACGTGTGGCATGGAGGCTGCACAGTTGAAGAGAGGAAAGCTCTACAGAGAGTGGTGAAGGCTGCACAGAAGTCTGTTGGAGTCAGTCTCCCCACCATCACAGACATTTACACCTCCAGATGCAGGAAAAGAGCCACCTGCATCATGAAAGACCTCACTCACCCAGCACACTCACTCTTTGCCCCACTCCCCTCAGGACGGAGGTTGAGGAGCATCAAGTGTAGAACCACTAGACTGAGGAACAGCTTCTACCCTGAGGCTGTTAGACTCATGAATAAATAATCACTGTGAAAAATCACATCATGTTGCTGTGTTCATCTGCTCAAACAGACTCATGTTCGTGCTGCTGTTTGGAGTAATGTTTTTCTATGATATCAGTGCTTAGTGTATTTTTAGTTGATGTTTTTCTTAGTTCATATCTTAGATGTTATTAATGTTCTTCTCTTACATTTTACTGTTGGATATAACTGGGACCCTGTGAACATAATCTCGTTTCATCACATGTACCACATGTGGTGCAAATGACAATAAAGATTCTCTGACTCTGACTCTGATTTTGACCACTGTGTGACATCCCCCCTTCTTCTTCCAACACTCAACAGACGTCTGGGGACAGAGGAGACCAGTTTCTCAAGTTTAGAAATAGGAATGCTCTACATTCATGTCTAATACAGGCCTCTAACTGTTCAATCGTCTTGGGCCTTCTTTGTCGCACCTTCCTCTTTATGATGCACCAAATGTTCTCTATAGGTGAAAGATCTGGACTGCAGGCTGGACATTTCAGTACCGGATCCTTCTCCTACGTAGCCATGATGTTGTGATTGCTGCAGAATGTGGTCTGGCATTATCTTGTTGAAAAATGCAGGGTCTTCCCTGAAAGAGATGACGTCTAGATGGGAGCATATGTTGTTCTAGAACCTGAACATAGTTCTCTGCATTAATGGTGCCTTTCCAGACATGCAAGCTGCCCATGCCACAAGCGCTCATGCAACCCCATACCATCAGTGATGCAGGCTTCTGAACGGAGCGTTGATAACAACTTGGGCTATCCTTGTCCTCTCTGGTCCGGATGACATGGCGTCCCAGTGTTCCATAAAGAACTTCAAATCGTGACTCATCTGACACAGAACAGTCTTCCATTTTGCCACACTCCATTTTAAATGACCCCTGGCCCAGTGCAAACGTCTGAGCTTGTGGAGCTTGCTTAGAAATGGCTTCCTCTTTGCACTGTAGAGTTTCAGATGGCACGGTGGATTGTGTTCACTGACAATGCTTTCTGGAAGTATTCCTGAGCCCATTCTGTTATTTCCTTGACAGTGGCATTCCTGTTTGAGGTGCAGTGACGTTTAAGGGCCCGGAGATCACGAGCATCCAGTAGAGTTTTACGGCCTTGACCCTTACGCACAGCGATTGTTCCAGATTCTCTGAATCTTTTGATGATGTTATGCACGGTTGATGATGATAACTTAAAAGTCTTTGCTATTTTACGCTGGGTAACACCATTCTGGTATTGCTGCACTATCTTTCTGTGCAACAATGGTGGAATTGGTGATCCTCTTACCATCTTGTCTTCTGAGAGACACTGACACTCTGAGAAGCTCTTTTTATACCAATCATGTTGTCAATTGACCTAATTAGTGTTAATTGGTCTTCCAGCTGTTCGTTATATGCTCAATTTCCTTTTTCCAGCCACTTATTGCTACTTGTCCCAACTTTTTTGGGATTTGTTGACACTGAAATTTTGAATCAACATATTTTTCCTTTAAAATGTTACATTTACTCAGATTAAACTTTTGATCTGTCATCTATGTTCTATTACGAATAAAATATTGACATTTGCCATCTCCACATCATTGCATTCAGTTTTTATTCACAATTTGTTTAGTGTCCCAACTTTTTTGGAATCCTGCTTGTATTTACATTGGCAGCACTGATTTCTCACTGAATATAAATAAAACATTTTTATAATTAAACAATGTGGACAACATAATAATAATAATAATAATAATAATAATAATAATAATAATAATAATAATAATAATAATGATATCAATTTATAACGCACTTTTCATTAATGAAAATCTCAAAGTGCTACAAAGTGCAACAGAATTAAATGTCAATAAAACAAATAATAAAACAATTAAAATCAATAACAGTACAGGTAGTCCCCGACTTACGAGCGAGTTCCGTTACAACGAGGCGCTCGTAACACGGAAATCTCGTAATTTGGAACGGCCGCCACGTGTCTCGTAAGTCCGGAATTTCGCTCGTAAGTTGGAACGGTTTTGCTAGCGCGACTACAAACACTCGTTTTTCATCGAAAAACTGCTTATGAGTGCATAAAAATGATCGGAAACGTGTGTCCACATGTTTAGCTAACGAACTGTGGTGAAAAAACACAGAAAAACTCAGTATTTTTTGCATTTTTTCCAAAAATTTGCCAGCTCGTAAGTCTGGATCCTCGTAAGTTAGAGCGCTCGTAAGTCGGGGACTACCTGTATCAACTAAGGTCAAAAGTAGAATCATGAGGAGGTAGAGTATTCTCGGTTGAAAAGAAAGGTTTTCAAGCCGCTCTTAAAGTCAACCACAGACTGTGGGGCTCTCAGACAGTCAGGAAGAGAGTTCCACAGGCGGGGGGCAGCCACACTGAAAGCCCGGTCTCCCATGGTCCTTAATTTGGTTCTCGGAATGTGAAGGAGATTACTGTTCTGTGACCGCAGCGACCGGGTGGATGAGTATGGAATAAGAATATCCTTCAGATAATCTGGTGAAGTTCCATGTAAGCATTGATGTGTAATGAGAGCAGTTTTGTACTGAATTCTGTAGGCGACAGGAAGCCAATGGAGGTTATGGAGAATGGGCGTAATATGTTCAAATTTACGAACTCTCAACAAGAATCCTTGCTGCACTGTTTTGAATATATTGAAGCTTCTGAAGGTATTTACCAGGGATTCCAATAAACAGGGAGTTGCAGTAGTCGAGCCTGGAGGAGACAAAAGCATGGACGAGCTTCTCAGCATCAGAAAAAGTTAGAGATGGGCGAAGTCTGGAGATGTTTCGAAGATGGAAGAAGCAAGTTTTAAACAGAAGCTTAATGTGATTTTCAAATGTAAGATTGGAGTCCATTTTTATTCCAAGATTAGTAACAGAGGTGGAGAGGGGGATGTCTTGTCCAGAAAAGGAAAGTGTTGTTATAGGAGATGTTTGTACCTGGTGAGGGGTGCCAATCAGTATGGCCTCAGTCTTGGAGCAGTTTAATTGAAGAAAGTTCTGATTCATCCATGCCCTAATTGCCTCCAGGCAGGCAGAGAGGGCAGTGAGTGAAGATGGAGATGACAAGGTGGAAGATGAGGATGCTCCAGTCCTGATGTAAAGCTGTGTATCGTCGGCATAACAGTGAAAAGAAATGTTGAACTGATTAATAATTTGACCTAAAGGCAGCATGTAAAGGGAAAACAGCAGGGGCCCCAGAACCGACCCCTGAGGGACACCACAGGAGACACAAACTGTCTGGGACGTGGCGTTGCCAAGACTAACACATTCCAGCCTATTGGAGAGGAAAGATTTGAACCAGTCCAGGACTGTGTCGCAGAGACCGACCTCCACATGAAGACGGTGGAGGAGGATACTATGGTCCACAGTGTCGAAGGCTGCAGTGAGGTCAAGGAGGACAAGGATGGAGGGAGAGCCAGTGTCAGCAGCCAAGAGGACATCATTGGTAACCCTCAGCAATGCAGTCTCTGTACTGTGAGCTGCCCTGAATCCAGACTGGAACTTCTCATACAGGGAGTGTTGTTGTAGGTGATCCTGCAGCTGAGCAGCAACAGCTTTTTCCAGCACTTTAGACAGAAAAGGGAGGTGTGAAATTGGGCGGTAATTAGAAAAAATGTCGGGATCCAAATTAGATTTTTTCAGAAGAGGCCTAATGATGGCGGTTTTTAGAGGCAGTGGAACATGACCAGATTGTAGAGACTGATTTATTATTTGAGTGATAAGTGGGCCTATTGCAGAATGATTGGTTTTTATGAGAGACGAGGGGAAAGGATCCAGGGCACAGGATGAAGGCTTCATTTTCTTGATGATGGCCTCCACCTCACTCTGAACAACTTCGTCAAAGCTGTTTAGGGTCCCAGAATGCAGACGGGTGGGTGGCACACTGAGAACGGGGAGGTTGTGGAGCTGAGATCTGATAGTGTCAACTTTGGTTTTAAAAGATGAAAGAAACAGGTCGCATTTTTGAGCAGAGTCCTCAAGAGTTTGCTTAATGGGATTAAGCAGACGAGTGATTGTGGAGAAGAGCTGTTTAGAGTTTCCAGGGCAGGTGTTGATGATGTTAGAATAATATTTGGAGCGTGCTTCTTTAAGAGAATAGGCGTATGCTTTCTGATGTTCTTTATATGCCTGCTTATGCACAGACAGACCAGATGATTTTACACGTCTCTCAATAGCACGGCCAGTTGCCTTCATCTTGCGCAGCTCATCAGTGTACCAAGGGGCTGAGCGCGAGAAAGACACCAGTCTTGTCTTTAAGGGGGCGTGTAGGTCCAGGAGCTCCCGAAGAGATTGGTTGTAGTAATCCACAGAGTCATCTGCAGATGAATGATTGACAGCGGTCAGGGTGTGAAGATCGGCAGACAGAACATCAAGGGAAATGTTTTTAAGGTCACGGAACTGGATGGGTCGTTTTGGGTTTGAAGCAGGCGAAGATGAAGGCACTTCCAGGGAGATGACCCTGTGATCTGAGACACCCAGGTCATATACAGATAAGTTATTGATGAGTACAGTGTCTGTAATCACCAAATCCAGAGTATGCCCCCTGCTGTGCGTAGGGGCGTCAACATGTTGAGTGAGATTAAGAGAGTCCAGAAGAGACTTAAAATCTGTTGCCAGAGGTGAAGAAGAATTGT
Organism: Garcialebias charrua; assembly: GCA_038048925.1. Lineage (NCBI taxonomy): Eukaryota > Metazoa > Chordata > Actinopteri > Cyprinodontiformes > Rivulidae > Garcialebias > Garcialebias charrua. Next base: position 6,499 of record JBBPBX010059986.1, read on the forward strand.
CCACGTGGATATTTAAGTCGCCAAGAAAAATAGTCTTCACAGGGGAGGTGCAGAAAAAAGTGAGGAGGTCATGCATCTCTGAGTTAAATGAAACATGCGGTTTGGGAGGTCTATAAATTAATATAACATTCATCAGGAGTGGGGCTTTGAAGCTGAAAGCCAGACATTCAAAAGAGGAAAAGTCCTGAGAAGACAGATGAGACAATTTTAAATTACTGCGGTAGATTACAGCCAGACCACCACCGCGGCCAGTGCTGCGGGCTCTCTGCAGATAACTGTATCCAGAGGGACACGCCTCATTCAGAGAACTGAACACATTTGGTTGGTGCCACGTCTCTGTAAGACACATGAGGTCCAAGTTCTTCTCCAGAATGTGATCATGAATTAAACATGACTTGTTGGATAGTGACTGCACATTGAAAAGTTCTAATTTAATACCAGTTGGTGTTGAAGCCTTTTGAACCGGTTTCAGCAGACTGAAGTCCACTCCACGTTTTCCTTGCCACTTTGTGAGCTGTGGACTACAAGGGACTACAGACGCAGCGTTCTGATGACGTCGTCGAGGTGCGACACGTCTTTCAGCCCAGACAGCACTAATCGAATCCGAGTTCGCTTGAGAATAAACAGTTTTCTTTCGAGAGCTTCTATGAATAAAACAGATCGTATTAGATTTATTGTAAAACATTAATGCTAAGACCACTATACGATCACATGTTAAAAATAATATTGTTAAATGTCGTTGTTATAGATATTTGAAAATCTTCAGTCTTCCTAACGCTCTGCTGTGATATTTATGCCAGTAGAGGAGCTGACCATGCTATGTTTATGCTGTGAACCACTCATTTACAGGAAAGTGCTACCTCTTCCAACCCATTAGCCTCTGAGTGTTTATGACAGGACGGGCTACACAACTGTTACATTGGGGAGTGGTGGTGCAGTGGTTAGAGACGGTGGGCCTGTGATCGGAAGATCGCCGGTTCAAGCCCCAGTACCAACAATATCAAAAAATGGGGGTGGAAAAAGGTGAAACACCCACACCTGCCTCCACCCTCATTCGCCCCACTCTGGGCCCCTGAGCAAGGCCCTTAACCCCCACCATCTGCTCCCTAACAGGTCTCTCTTGAAAATGAGTTCTCGTGGCTCAATGAGACTACCTGGATAAATAAAGGGTAAATGGAAAAAAAAAGGAAAAATAAAAATTGGTGACATGACCTTGGACTTCAATCAAGATTGCTGCTGTTACACTTATTTTACATTTTGTATATGTCACTGGGAAGCACTTTGATCCATTTTTGGTTATTTTACAAGCTTATATAAGAAATGTTGATTGTTTGAATTGTTATTATTGCACCTTGTAAGTGACGGTGCTCAGTGAAAACTGTTTATGTGGAACAGTAGGGATACAGACTTTTACTATCCTAGAATAAAAAAACAAGTCAATGGTAAAACCTCAGAGACAGGACTGCATGTCTGGTGTCCTGTCACGCAGCAGGCATGTGTGTTTTAGCAGCTTCAGTGGAGTTATGGTTGCAGCTCACGCCAAACATACCCTGGGTTCTGGTGGCACCATCATCAACCCCTGAAGCCAAGGACTCCATCATCTCAGCTCTCTTCCAATGAAAGTCAGCAGGTGTCAGAAGACCCCGAGCCACAGCACTCTCCAAGGCCCTCTCTGTCTGTCGGCGATAGCCACCCCCACCACCTACACCAAACTGCCTCTAGACAACAGAACACAGATCAGATTGTAAAAAAAAAACACATACATCAGTGTGCACGTTGAGTGCAAATTACACAACATCCTCTCGTGTTAAACTGTTAAATTATAACAAATACAACAAGTATACAACTACAATACAAGGGAGTGATGGTGCAGAGGTTGGACAAGGTGGGCCTGTGATCGGAAGAACGCCGATTCAACTCCCAGTACTGACAACATCAAAAATTTGGGTGGGAAATGTGAAGCACCCACACCTGCCCCACCATCATTTGCCCCACTGTGGACCCTTTAGCAAGGCCCTTAACCCCCACCATCTGCTCCTTTGGTATCCTAGATAGAAGCTCTCTGCTCCACACAGAGGGCTGTGGTAGCTCGGTGGTCTGTCGTTGTGTCAGGAAGAACATCCGGTGTAAAAAATACTTGCCACGTTTTTGTGACTTAGTTCACTGTGCTGACCCCCTGAAGAAGAGAGCAGCCAAAAGACGAAAAAAGTAAGAAAACAACAACAACAAAAACAAGTATACAACTGACAGCCCAAACAACACAGAGCCCAGGATCACGAAGCTACTCAAACCCCTGCATGTTAAAATGGTGATTCTACATTTTCCGAACAAGTGGAATTGAGAAATATAAACAATGATCCAAAATGTCCAGGAAGAGAAAAACTGATGAAGATGAAGGCTGTTTCAAGAACGATGGGAAGATGAAGATATGTTTGTACTTCAAGGAGAGAAACCAGTATGTCTTTTGTGTTCTGAGGCAGTGGTGGTCGTCAGAGTACAATCTACTGTACATCTGCGTTCTGACACCAAACATGGAGCTAAGTATGATAAAGTGAGACTTCAACCCTGATGTTGTTCTTTTCACTTGATGAAATCTCTTTTATTATATGATGTTAAATTTACAGCAGGTTGATGAGTTTATGCAGGTTAGTGTTTCTATAATAAAACATCTGGTAAATGTTTCTATAATAAAACATCTGGTAAATGTTTCTATAATAAAACATCTGGTAAATGTTTCTATAAGAATACATCTGGTAAATGTTTCTATAATGAAACATCTGGTAAATGTTTCTATAATAAAACATCTGGTAAATGTTTCTATAATAAAACATCTGGTAAATGTTTCTATAATAAAACATCTGGTAAATGTTTCTATAATAAAACATCTGGTAAATGTTTCTATAATAAAACATCTGGTAAATGTTTCTATAATGAAACATCTGGTAAATGTTTCTATAATAAAACATCTGGTAAATGTTTCTATAATAAAATATCTGCTAAATGTTTCTATAATAAAATATCTGCTAAATGTTTCTATAATAAAATATCTGGTAAATGTTTCTATAATAAAACATCTGCTAAATGTTTCTATAATAAAAGATCTGCTAAATGTTTCTATAATGAAACATCGGGTAAATGTTTCTATAATAAAACATCTGGTAAATGTTTCTATAATAAAATATCTGCTAAATGTTTCTATAATAAAATATCTGCTAAATGTTTCTATAATAAAATATCTGCTAAATGTTTCTATAATAAAAGATCTGGTAAATGTTTCTATAATGAAACATCTGGTAAATGTTTCTATAATAAAACATCTGGTAAATGTTTCTATAATAAAACATCTGCTAAATGTTTCTATAATAAAACATCTGGTAAATGTTTCTATAATAAAACATCTGGTAAATGTTTCTATAATAAAACATCTGGTAAATGTTTCTATAATGAAACATCTGGTAAATGTTTCTATAATAAAACATCTGGTAAATGTTTCTATAATGAAACATCTGGTAAATGTTTCTATAATAAAACATCTGGTAAATGTTTCTATAATAAAACATCTGGTAAATGTTTCTATAATAAAACATCTGGTAAATGTTTCTATAATAAAACATCTGGTAAATGTTTCTATAATAAAACATCTGGTAAATGTTTCTATAATAAAACATCTGGTAAATGTTTCTATAATAAAACATCTGGTAAATGTTTCTATAATAAAACATCTGGTAAATGTTTCTATAATAAAACATCTGGTAAATGTTTCTATAATAAAACATCTGCTAAATGTTTCTATAATAAAACATCTGGTAAATGTTTCTATAATAAAACATCTGGTAAATGTTTCTATAATGAAACATCTGGTAAATGTTTCTATAATGAAACATCTGGTAAATGTTTCTATAATGAAACATCTGGTAAATGTTTCTATAATGAAACATCTGGTAAATGTTTCTATAATGAAACATCTGGTAAATGTTTCTATAATGAAACATCTGGTAAATGTTTCTATAATAAAACATCTGGTAAATGTTTCTATAATAAAACATCTGGTAAATGTTTCTATAATAAAACATCTGGTAAATGTTTCTATAATAAAACATCTGGTAAATGTTTCTATAATAAAACATCTGGTAAATGTTTCTATAATAAAACATCTGCTAAATGTTTCTATAATAAAACATCTGGTAAATGTTTCTATAATAAAACATCTGGTAAATGTTTCTATAATAAAACATCTGGTAAATGTTTCTATAATAAAACATCTGGTAAATGTTTCTATAATAAAACATCTGGTAAATGTTTCTATAATAAAACATCTGGTAAATGTTTCTATATTAAAACATCTGGTAAATGTTTCTATAAAAAAACTGTAAATGTTTCTATAAAAAAACATCTGGTAAATGTTTCTATAAGAAAACATCTGGTAAATGTTTCTATAATGAAACATCTGTTTGTAAAATGTTACACCTGTCATGTTCTTACAGCTCATAGTTGCCATACCATACCATACCATTTTATTTATAAAGCACTTTAAACAGGAACAAGTCCACACCAAAGTGCTGGACAAACAAACACGCAACAGGCAACACAGACAATGAAGTACAACACGAAAAACATAAAAACATTGCAGATCATAAATCAAACGATCCAATACAAATCAGCTGGCATTGAAAGCAATGGAGTAGTAGTGAGTTTTTAACCGGGATTTGAAAACCGAGAGGGAGGGGGCCTGTTTGATGAGCAGCGGTAACTCGTTCCAGAGTCTTGGGCCTGCTACAGAGAACGCCCTGTCACCCCTGCGCTTAAGGCGAGTTTCTGGAACTATTAAGAGTACCTGATCCTCTGACCTCAAAGCACGTGGAGGGACATATGGGTGTATCAGATCCGAGAGATAGGCGGGGGCGAGACTGTTCAGCGATTTGTAGACATACATGAGAATTTTGAATTGGATTCGAAGATGAACCGGTAGCCAGTGAAGGGAGGCCAAGACTGGTGTAATGTGCTCTCTTTTGCGTGTGCTGGTTAAAAATCGGGCAGCTGCGTTCTGAACCAGTTGTAATCGTGCAATGGTGGCTTGACTGACGCCAAACAGAAGTGAATTGCAGTAATCAAGCCTAGATGTAATGAATGCGTGAATCACTGTCTCCAGGTGTTTTTGGATAATATGGGCTTCAGCTTAGACAGACGCCTCAGCTGGAAAAAACAGGATTTGACGATCATGTTTACATATAGTTGTTGCTTGGACCGTTATTATTTATTAACCTTTATTTAAAGTGCACGTTTCATGTTAGTTTTTTGGGCAGAAAAATAATATTTAGAGGTAATAGTAATTTTCATAATCGTCCCTGCTTTCCAAATTAATACCAAGAGCCTTACAGCCATAAATCAGGAGGAAATCGCAGAGCCTAAAAAAAGAACGCCCGGTTTTGGAGTCACGTGACACGTGACGTAGGCAGAGGGGAAGGAGAAGGAGGAGTCGAAAGTTGTTGCATTGAATTGTTATGAAGCGAAACAGGTCCAATAATAGTTAATATTTGTTTGTGCGGGGGTTGTTCGAACTCCAGTTTGTCTGGACATCGTGTCTGTCCATCGATTTCCTGCACCAAAAAAAAAACAACTTTCCGAGCATGGGTGAGGTTTGTCCGGTTAAAAAGGCAGGATTTCACCAACAGAAGCATGTCGTACAACTCCGTGATATGTAGTGCGCACTTCCGTCAGGAGGATTACAACGACAGCGACCTGAACGAACACAGGATGGGTTTTAGAAGTAAGGACCAAATCAGACTGAAATCCGCTGCAGTACCATCAGTTCACAGCAGAGGGACCGAGAGAAGCGAGCAAGAACCACCGGGACCGAGTGCTGCTCTAACAACAATGGCAGCCGCCAGCAGCAGTCTCTCCGGAGCTTCGAGCCGTCCAGCAGCTCGTAAATTGGAAGTAGCCAGGGTATGTTTTTGAAGAACGTTTCTTGGCAGAATATTTTTTGTTTAAAACAGAATCATATAAAGTATGAAAGTAATGTCTATACATAATGTCCATGTTTTAAAATAATGTGTGCAGCTAATGAAACGTTATACGTTATTATACGTTATCCCAAAAAAATGTCCTGCTCTGATCTTGGTGGGTAAGATACAGTAATAATTTACATGAGAGCTACTGATCAAAAAAATAATAATAAATAAATAAAAACTAGTAAATAACTAGTAAATTATTTGTTTATGCTTGTTTTACAGATTATTACAAAAGTAATGTCACAACAGGCAGAAACTACACAAGTAAATCCTGACACGGAAGAAGAAGTTGATGTGATTGATGACTGTGTGTCAGTTCGGAAACACCAACCAACCACAGTGAATCATGCAACTCGGTGTGGATACAGACAGCTCATTTCTTATCGTTCCACCTGTAAATTTTCACATGCCTTACGCAAAATGTTTGGATAATTTCAACTAAACTTTGAATCAGTTTGACTGCACAAATAATATAAAAACAACACATTTTTCATTTTTTATTTATTTATTTATTTACAAAGTAAGTGGTGATGACTAGCCCAAACACTGAGCCCACAAAATGAACTATTTAAAATCAACATATTTTCACAGGCACACAGGTCACCCTAACACCAGCCACCAGGGACTTTGGGACACAGTATGAGGACAGTCATACAGTGTGGCAGTCGACACCATTGTCATCACCAGCATCATCATCATCTGAGCCACAAGATGATAATGATGAGAGCTTCAGTGCTTTTGATGAGTCGGAACCTATGTCTATCGATGACTCATTTTCAGATGATTCATCTCTGGAGGATGAACCAGTCTGGTTAGTTACTGCTTTCTTAGGAAAAAAACAAAACAATGTTGTACCTTAGTGTGTTAATGTTAAAAACTTTTTCTTCTCAGCCAAACCCCAGGGGCAGACAAATACATTGTTTGCCACGATGAGCTGATGGAGCTGTTCAACATCTGCAGTTGTGGAGAAAGAGCAGAGGCCACTATATCTAAGAAATCTGGAACTTTCATAGTAATCCAGAAGGTTGGTCATATAATTTATGTGTTTACCAGTATACAACAATCATTAGATTTTTAAATTTACACATATAATTCTTGTTTATTTGATTAATGGTTTATTTAGTAAGTTTTATTTATCTCTTTCAGACTTGTGTTTGTAAAACCACAATTCAGAACTAGTTTGAAGGGACGTTCTACCTCAATCCAGGGAACTAGATTATGGAATGGCTTGGAGAATGTAGTTAAAAATGCCAAGTCAATGTTTACATTTTAAAAAATGATCAAAACAAATGTGTTAAAAAATATATATGAAATAGCGTAATGTGTATTGTATTAGTTAGAAAACTAGAAAAAGTTAGTCATTTTGTACTGTTGGTTGAAGATTATTATTGTTTAATTTGATTGTTGAAAAAAGTTGGTTGAAGATTATTTTTGTTTACATGGTTGATTATTGTTGTTTAATCTGATTGTTGGAAGTAAGGGGCAGATATAATAAGATTTATTCTTCTTTCTGCTACCTTTCATTTTTTTACATTTTGTACACTATCATTTATGAGATTGTCTTGTATTGTTACTTTTGTAAAAAAAATGAACAAATTTAATAAACATAAACAAACATAAACATGTGATTTTTGTGGTCACAAAAGATCCTGGAGAAATCAGCCTATTCTCCACAAAAACATGCCAGCCTGCAACCTTCTCCTTTCTGGGGCCATGCATTTCACAGGGTGTATGGTATCCCAAACTTTACGGATGCTGTCACTCTTAGGTGTACAGTCCATTTCAGCTGGAATTTATTTTAGGCACCAAAGGCTGTACACAATCCCGTCCATCATATTGATGGTGTAGTGGCAGGGCTTTTGACTTGGGACCCGAAGGACGCGGGTTCGCGTCCCGGCCACTACACACCTTGGGGTGTCTATGAGTGCACATCTAATTCTCCAGCTCCCCGGGCGCTTTCTATAGCTGCTCACTGCACCACCTGGTAGGTGGTTGGGTTAAATGCAGAGACGAATTTCGTCTGTGTATGGGAAACATACGCAGATGACAGGAAAAGACATTATTATTATTATTATTATTATTATTAACCTGGAAGGAACAACAGTCGGCTTTGATGCAGCAGCTGAAGGAACTTGGTGGCGGAATGGTTTTGTCTGGTGACTGCAGATCTGACAGCCCTGGGCACTGTGCAAAATATGGCTCATACACACTCATAGAGGAAAGACTGAACAAGGTCGTTGATTTTAAGCTTGTTCAGGTATGCTCACCATTATGGATTTTATCCAAACATCTGTAGAAGTTGATTTAAACTGTTTTAAATTGTTTTGTTTTTGTGTTGTCTGTATTGATGCATTTTATTTTTTTTTTTTTTTAGAGCTCAGAGGTTCCAAACAGCACCTGGTGTGAGCTTGAAGGCCTGAAGCGAAGCATCAAGTTCTTCTCAGATAACGAGATGAGTGTTGATGTTCTTGTCACAGACCGTAATCGGCAGGTTGCAAAGTGGGTCAGAGAACAGCTTGCACCACAAGGAACAAAGCACTTCTATGATGTGTGGCACTGTGGAAAAAGTAATCTTTCAATTTGTTTCATGATTACAGATGCACTTCATACAGAATCTTTAATTTACTAACCAACTAAGTAATTTTTTGGAATACTGTACACAATATTTACCGTTACCATGGCGCCGCGAGTGGCTGCCTCGGCACAGCGCTCTCTAGTATTATGTGTGTTTTTGCTTGTTTTGTGTGCTTTTTGCAACTCAAACCCACTTACCTACTCCAGAGAACAACTGCTGAACATTAGACAGTTCACTTCTGGAAGTTTTTCGCCAGTCTTCGAGAGCACAGAAAGTTTTCTGGAGTTAATAGTTGGAGGAGCAGCAGCTCTGTGGAGAGTGCGCAAGGGACGCAGGCGGGGGACGCGCCGGTGTGGATGTGAAGCTCCGCCAGCGAGGATTTAGAACAGCTCTCCCGGCGATTCATCTAGCGAACCTCCGCTCTCTTCCCAACAAAATGGATGAACTGCTTCTCCTCAACAAGACTGTCAAAAGATTCTCACGCTCGGCTGCTCTCTGCTTCACTGAAACCTGGCTCAGCGAGCTCATCCCGGACAGCGCGCTGCATCTGCCCGGCTTTCATCTTCACAGAGCGGACCGCGTCACGGAGCTGTCGGGAAAGGCCAGAGGCGGTGGAATATGTTTCTATATAAACGAAGGTTGGTGCTCAGATGTCTCAGTGCTGAACAAACACTGCAGCTCCAACTTAGAGACTCTGTTTATCAACTGTAAACCTTTTTATTCACCGAGGGAGTTTTCCTCATTCATTCTGGTCGGTGTTTATATTCCACCTCAAGCCTGTGTGAGCGATGCACTGCAAAACCTGACTGAACAAATAACTGCACTGGAACTAAAACATCCAGATTCACTTTTCATCATACTTGGTGACTTTAACAGAGCTAAACTTAGCCACGAGCTTCCAAAATATAAACAACATGTTAATTGTCCAACCAGGGATAACAACACGCTGGATCACTGCTACACTGTCCTGAAAGATGCCTATCGCTCTGTTCCTCATGCAGCCTTGGGTCACTCTGACCACTGTTTGGTTCATCTTATTCCAACCTACAGGCAGAAACTGAAAACTGTAAAGCCTGTAGTGAAAACAGTGAAAAAGTGGACCAGAGAAGCAAAACAAGACCTACAGGACTGCTTTGACTGCACTGACTGGAGTGTTTTTGAAGCTGCTACGGACAACCTGGATGATGTGACTGACACTGTCACATCCTACATTAGTTTTTGTGAAGATCTCTGTGTTCCAACAAAAACCTTCCGCTCATTTGGCAATAACAAGCCATGGTTCACAAACAAGCTCAGCCAGCTTCGTCAGGCTAAAGCAGAGGCCTACAGGAGCGGGGACAGAGCTCTGTACAAAAAGACCAGGAACGCATTGACCAGGGAGATCAGAGTGGCTAAAAAATGCTACTCTGAAAAGATGAGAAGTCAGCTCTCAGCCAACGACCCTGGTTCAGTGTGGCGAGGCCTCCAGCAGATCACAAACTACAGAAGACCATCCCCCGCTGCAGAGGCTAACAAAGCCCTTGCTGACGACCTGAACAGCTTCTATTGTAGATTTGAGAAGAAGACATTCACACCTCCACAACCCACAGCAGCATCTAACATCACTCCTCCATCAACACCCCCTCTGTCTCTCCCTCCCCCCACCACTCAAGTTGCACTCCAGATATGTGAAGCTGATGTGAGCCGATTGTTCCAGAAACAAAAGATCAGAAAAGCACCAGGACCAGATGGTGTCTCACCTTCCTGCCTTAAGATCTGTGCTGAACAACTGGCTCCAATCTTCACAAATATATTCAACAAATCTCTGGAGCTGTGTGAAGTTCCTTCCTGCTTCAAACGCTCCACCATCATTCCAGTCCCCAAGAAACCCTCCATCAAAGGACTGAATGACTACAGGCCCATTGCCTTAACATCTGTGGTCATGAAGTCCTTTGAACGGCTGGTCCTGACCCACCTGAAGGACATCACTGGACATCTGCTAGACCCCCTGCAGTTTGCCTACCGGGCAAATAGGTCAGTGGATGATGCAGTCAACATGGGACTGCATTTCATCCTGCAACATCTAGACCACCCGGGGACTTATGCAAGAATCCTGTTTCTTGATTTCAGTTCAGCATTTAACACTATTGTCCCAGACATTCTCTCCACCAAACTCTCCCAGCTCACTGTTTCTCCTGCCATGTGTCAGTGGATCACCAGCTTCCTAACAGGCAGGACGCAGCAGGTGCAGTTGGGGAAAATCATGTCCTCCTCACAGTCCATCAGCATTGGTGCCCCTCAGGGTTGTGTGCTCTCTCCACTGCTCTTCTCTCTATACACCAATGACTGCACCTCTAATGACCCGTCTGTTAAACTCCTGAAGTTCGCAGATGACACTACAGTCATTGGACTTATCAGTGATGACAACGAGTCTGCGTACCGACAGGAGGTGGAACGACTGATGTCCTGGTGCAGCCTGAACAAACTGGAGCTGAACACACTGAAGACAGTAGAGATGAGAGTGGACTTCAGGAGACACCCCCCAGAACTGCTGCCCCTCAAAATCTTCAACAGCCCCGTGTCTACGGTAGAGTCCTTCAGGTTCCTGGGAACCACCATCTCACATGACCTGAAGTGGGAGCCCAACATCACCTCCATCCTCAAAAAGGCCCAGCAGAGACTGTACTTCCTACGCCAGTTGAGGAAGCTGGACCTGCCTCAGGAGCTGCTGATCCAGTTCTACACTGCAGTCATTGAGTCCATCCTGTGTACATCCATCACAGTCTGGTTTGGAGCAGCCACAAGGCAGGACAGGAACAGGCTGCAGCGAACAGTGAGGACGGCTGAGAAAGTCATCGGGGCTTCACTGCCCTCCATTCAGGACTTGTACCACACAAGAACCAGGAAACGGGCTGGAAAAATCATCACAGACTCCACACACCCGGGTCACAACATGTTCCAACTCCTCCCGTCTGGCAGACGCTACAGATCTCTGTCCACTAAGACTGTCAGACACAAGAACAGTTTCTTCCCCCAGGCCATAACCATCATCAACAGCTGATCATCAGACATCGATCAGCGTGACCCCCAACCCATTCCCAACCCCCACGTGATCATTCCTTAGAGAGATATTTTCTAGAGAGACACGAACAGCCGGAAACAAATTCCTTGTATGTGTCAACATACTTGGCCAATAAACCTGATTCTGATTCTGATTCTGATTCTGATAGCACAAGTTCTTCTGAGCTTGAGAGTTTCACGAAATGGTCAAATCTGCTGGATTTAAAAAAAGTAGTTCGCCATTAGCACTGTTCAAAATGGCGGCCGCGACAGCCACAGAAATTAAGAACATAAAATAGCTGACAGGGCAGCAAACTTACATACTCAGGGAATCACAAGGAACTCAGGAGACAGAGGCAACAGGAGACAATGCCAGGACAACGATAAACACAGAGATACAGACTTATTTTTGATTTGATTTGATGTTTATTCATTCATTTTAAAAGAACAATACAAAACAGTTTCATCAGATACAAGAATACAAGTAGGATAAAATGAAAGGAGCAGAAAGAAGATGAAATCTTATTATATCTGCCCCTTATTTCACAGTTTGTTCAACCAATGATAACCTTCAAACTACATCACAAAATGAATAACTCTACTAAATTTTTATAACTGTAATACACAAACAAACTAAGCTACATCATTAGTACAACCTAAGTGTAATACACAAACACACTAAGCTACATCATACAGTATATAGTTTTTGAGCAAGTCCTTTTTTTTACCTTTTTCTTAAATGTATACATTGATTTTGCATTTTTAACATCACTCTCCAGAACATTCCACAATCGAACTCCCTGAATTGAGGTAGACCGTCCCTTTAAGCTGGTTCTGAATTGTGGTTTGATGAATATCTGTCCCTTTGAGATTGTAATAACTTTGTCTTTTTATAAAATGTCTTTGGATATTTAAAGGTAATGTGTTATTATGAGCCCTATACATAACTGATAAAATACTATATTCTACCAATTCCTGGAATTTCAATAAATTTAGCTGAAGAAACAAGGTGTTTGATGGGTGACTGAAATGTTTTCTGGTGATTACTCTTACAGCTCTCTTTTGTAAAATAAAAACAGGCTTTGTAATTGTTTTGCACGCTTTTCCCCAAACCTCAATACAATAGATTAAATGTGGAACAATGATTGTGTTATACAACATATACAGAGCTTTATCAATTAAAAAATCCCTGACTTTATATACAGGTACATGAACACACAGCATGACAATCACAAACACCTGGACAACAAAATGGAGGAGATAAGCAAGACAATTAACAGAGAGACCAGGGAGTGTAGGGATGGGGACCCACCACCTGAGAGCAACATGCTTACAACTGTTATCTTGAAGTTCTAGGGTGTAGAGAGCCACAGAAACGGTTATGGTAGGCCGGATTTGGCCCACGGGCCTTGAGTTTGACACATGCGATCTAGTGGTACTAAAAGTAACAAAAGAAGAAAAAAACAGCCAAATATGTCAGCAGTTTAGCTAACAGACTTTGGAATGGGTACATTTTGTCCTTGTCAAACCTGTTGAAGAGAACCAAACTAAATACTCTGAAACTCAAACAACTTACTGTATAACAGTTCATGCACCGCTAGTTGGCAGTGTAGTGCAAATATTGCATAACTTGCTGCTACCAATTGTTGAATTTAATTAGCGGATTAGAATTAGCTTCCCCTAATTTTCATAAGACATTAGTGCTTTTGAAATTGCGGACCTAAATAAATTAATAAGTGCTTTAGAAATAGCGGAACTAATTTTTGGATTAGCGTTGCCCACCACTGCCGCTCAGATTATCAAGGTTTGCATCAGATATTGAGGAACAAGGTTATTCTGATGAGAAATGGGCTAGTGGAAAGAGAAATGCATGGACAAGGTAAGTAAACCTAACACTGTTGGAATACTATTAATACTACTAATAATATCAAGATTTATTCTTCTTTCTGCTACCTTTCATTTTTTTTATATTTGTACAATATCATTTATGAGATTGTCTTGTATTGTTTCTTTTGTAAAAAAAATGAACAAATTTAATAAACATAAACATAAACATACTAATATGCCAGCAAGCCTAGAGAGAGGGGTTATATGGAGAGGATGCAGAGACTTTGTAAACTGTGATGCCCATCATCCAGATTGGCCAGATTCACATGGACCAATAAGTTGGTACACAACTGTCACAGTGGCAAGCTGATAAAATATCAAGCCAGACAATAAGGAGCATTGCCCACCATGGAGAAGGAGGCTAGAAGCTAAGATTAAGCAACACTGAAAGAAATCAGCCAGCTGTCAGAAACCCAATGTGGAAGAGGAGCAACAAGAGGAGCCATCATGGAAAGATAAGCCACTTCACAGCACTTACCACTGGTAGATTGAGGAAGTGGCTGATATCAACAAATTCTACCATTGGCTAGAGAGGGCTGGACTGAAGGGCAGCACACAGGCACTAATCATGGCAGCACAAGAACAGGCCCTCATCACAAGAGCTATAAAGGCTGGTGTTTATACAATATGCCGGTGGTGCACATATGCACCTGAGACAGTCCAACACATAATAGCATGTGTGATTTGCTATGCAGCACAAGCTTACATTAAACTCCATAATCAAGTAGCTGGAATAATGTACAGGAACATCTGGGTTAAATATAAACTGGAGGTCTCAAATTCAAAGTGTGAGTCTCCACCAAAGGTGGTGGAAAATAGAAGGGCTAAGACAGGGTGGGATCCAGATCCAGACCAACAAACTAGTGATAGTAAAACAACCGGACGTTGTGGTGGTCAACAAGCAAGAGAAGGCGGCAGTGGTGATAGATGTAGCAATCCTGAGACTGTCTAAAACAGAACCGACGTCCAATCTTTGTCAGTGAGGCTGACACATCATCCAGTTTTAAAACTAGGGTTAAGACTTTCCTTTTTGCTACATCCAGTGGTGGGCACAGACCGCTAGAGAGTGCTAAAGCGCTATTCCGCTTACAGTGGACCTAAACTTTTTGTCAGCGTTTTTGTGAATTGACTAACTTTTATAATTCATAAGCGGATTTATGCTATTTTTATTTAAAATGCAGTACCGCTAATAACTAATTATCTATCAGTAAAAACCAATAAACTTATTTACAAGCTTTTATGCTGCTTGTTTTTTACCTTTTTCCCCACGTAAACAGCAGAGGAGGAAAGGGTGTGAGGGGGAGGGGGGCAGAGCTGAGAACAGACTCGGCTCTACCATGTAGGTAAATGCCTGGGGGTCCCATTTCAGCAGTGGCCCCGGCCCCGCCTCGCCCCGTGCAGTCACCTACATCACTAACATTGCTCATGCTTGTTAATGTACATTTAACATAAAAATAATTATAGTTACGATGAAAACGATCATTAAATACGCAATAAAAAAAACGGTCGATTTCTTTATCCCCCTACTAAAAATGGACTATTCCATCTTGACAACTTCCGGGTCATAGTTGAA